>JAQJVL010001987.1:0-102500 GCA_035578905.1 Stictocephala bisonia
CAATGACAGCCGCTCGGCTCGATAGTAACTGTGCGTATACGTGCTTGTGGTATTGGGTGGCGCAGCGGAATTGTACACTGCCAGACAAAAACCAGTCTCGTAGTGATTGACAGGCCAACAAAAGGTGGCAAGTCGTACATTGTGTCTCTTATGAGTCACCCCGCCCATAACCTAAATGCACTACCGGATTAAATTAGAAACATTACTACGAAAATAATATTTTTGTAATTATTACGTGTATGGCGTGGTAAGGGTTCAATTTAATATGTATGTAAATAAATTTTAATATCATTATATGTGTTGTTTTATTCCAGATGCTAACAATTTGTAGATTAACAAAAACAAAATTGAATAGTTTTCAAGATGTAAACTTAATTAGCAGCAAGTTTACTGAGAGTTCACAACCAGAGCATTTACAACGTATTAGATCGTTTTGGGAAAAAGAGATGTTGCACAATTCTAGTGTATGTTATAATTTGCTGAATGAAGAAGAAAAAGTTATTCATAATCTCCATGAAGAAGCTGTTAAAAAAGGTCATTTCACTTATTACGATCCAAAAACAAATGAGAGAATCTTGACAAGGTTAAGACATTTTCTGCGAGGAAAGTGCTGTGGGAATGCTTGTCGACATGTAAGTACTATCTGATTAATTAAATATCATTAATCTAGGTGTCATCATTCCTAGTGATATTTAGTTTAGAAAGATGGCATTCTGTAACATTTATTATTATTATTTTATGACCAACATTGGACTACTTTAATCATCATTATGAGTTAAGTTTTGTTTGTTCTATATACTTCTTTATTAACCAGGATTGTGCTTTTCTTTCTTCATCTGAAATCACCCTTCCCAGTCTCTGTTTATTTTTATATGTAATATGTTGTGTTTCTCTAGAAGGAAAGGCAGAAGGAGTTTGTCCACCTTTCCTGTCAACTCCTCAACCGTAATCTGCAGTGCTCTCATATTCTCCTTGATTTTTTAATCCACCATAATTTCTCTATTATTCTTTTTCTTATCCTATTCTGTGGTATCTATTAAATGTTCTAAAAATAAAATGTGTGTTTTTTCATCATGCTTCTCAACTGTTTTATTTCTTAGTACAGTAGAACTCCAATTATTCGAGTGGGAGGGGGGACAACGGACAAAATCAGCTGGTGAAGTTGTTGTGGGATACAGTTAAGATGCATGTGGCACTTCATCTCCTTCGCTCCCTTTTTTGTAGTTTATGTTAAAGGTAGTAGAGGAAACTGCAAGATTAAACTTTATTTATCCATAATCTTGTATATTGTAAATTTTGTAGTTATTGTAAATCATGTTGAGATTGAATATTACGTACTTGCTCAATCTCTCATGACTTATACAGGCAGCAAATCACACCTTTTAAAATTGCATACGACGTAATATGTAAATAAAACATAACGAAAGTAGTAATAAATATTATATCAGTTTGAAGATAGGTCACTGTAGATTTCAATCACATTATAAATATTTCAAATAAAATATTTATTTAAAACAATAATATCGCAAATCAAATAATAATGTAACCTCAATATAAATCGGTAATGTCAACAAACCGACTATACCAGCTGATTTGACTCCCATCCTAGATCCTTTTCCCCTTATGTTCCAACTGTACTAGATTCCAGTTTCCTCCACATTCCTTGTTTCCCAATGGTCACCTAGCACGATGATGTAATAGGCGGAGCTTCCCACTGCTTATCCATGATGACAACATGTTAAAGTGGCATAGTGTCACATCAGTTCAGTGGTGGGAGGAGCCAGATTCTCTGTCTCACTTTAATGGCTAGCTTTATCTCTCTTACACAGATTCTTCAATTAGGTCACAATCAAAGCAGCCGAACTATAGTCTCAAAACTCTTTTAGTTTATTGTTTACAGTTGTCCTGACTATTTTTCTTTTATCTTGAATAACCTGTCTATTTCTACAGTGTTTGTTGTTATTTGCATTTTCACTATTGTTTATTGCTACAGTTGCTCTTGCATATGTTGTTTATGGCTGTGTGATGAATTTGTAAGGTTTAATTTTATGGCTATTGAGATATTTTTTGTTATTTATAATATGCTGTGATTCAATCAATTTGTTTATTCTATCTTGCCATGATAGAATAATGTTATACTATTCACCACTTGGCGAGGCTAGCAAACTCCACCGGGTCTGTAAAATGTGATGTATTAAAAATAAAACAATATAAAAGACAAAGCTTTTTATCTTTATTATTGTAATGATAATAGAGTACAGTTGGTGTTACAAGTAATGCAGATGTTAAATTTGCTTTTAATGTCTTTAAATCTCCAGGTGAGGAACTTAAGATTTAAGACACCAACTCCGACATTAGAATCTGGATACTTAGTTAAATTATTTATAATTTAATTGTAAATGTGTGGGCCAATCTATTTGTACATTTGGGTGGGTGGAACAAAACCTCTGTATCTTTATACAGTTTCCTACCTTGTGTTCTACTCCCACCTTCCTACAAGTCTGTAAGGGTGGATGGGCCAATACCTTCTCTCGAGTATATGAGGGTGGGTGGTTCAGTACTTCCGTATGTGTAAGGGTGTTATTTATGTGAGTGTCCCAGTAGCTATCTTTAGTTTTACAAACTTTGTTATCAAAACCTAGATGCATTGTTATAATTTATGTGTGTCCTAGTAGCTGTCTTTATTTTAACAACAGGAACTATGCGATGAGAACTTGGATGTAAAATTATAACTTGTGCTAGAGACTTCGTGAGTGGATAGACAGAGTATGTGAGGTACACTTATAGAGTGACGGGATACTTCATTTGCAATTGCCACTTTATTTGTTGATTGTGATTCATATTGCATTAAATAAGATCAATCTCAGAAGAAAAAACAGAAAATGATCAGGAATGACACTTCTGACAGGAGAAAGTAATTACTATGAAGATGATTCAATCCAGTGCTTACAGTACTGGTACACATTTTGTCTATCTCTAAATTACTGATTTATAATTGGTTGATTTACATTTTTAGTTTAAGATAGAAATGTAAACAAGTCATTGCATACATATAAACAAACTAAACTCATTCCAATTCACCATATTTTTCGAATACAACTTCATTAGAAATTAGTAGAAGTGTTTCTAAAATATAAAATAAACTTCGTATTCAGACATTGGATTTTGGACCAGCTAAATTTAACTATATCTTATATTACCTATTTTCATTTTATCAATGCAGTTCAAATTTAATTATATTCCGAAATCATACATTACTGATCCCATAAAGCATAGGTACCACAATATAATTACCCTAATCATAGATTAGCCTTATATGATGAAAGTCCTTCTATATGGAGATGGAAAATGTGTTTTATAAACTCTCCATCAGACTACGACAGGTTCATCCAACTGAGGTAATAAAGGCTGTGGAAAACATACTCATTAAAAAAATCTTGCTATTCTTGTGACAAATCTTTGTTTAGATTTTTGCTGTAGTGTTAATTACATCAGACAAGGCACCTGTTTTGTCTATCTTTGATGAAATTATTGTAATTGTAGATATTCCAATAAATTAATTTCAATTTCAGCTGGGAACCTCACAAATAGTTGGAGTGATTGTTATTTGGCAGAACATAAAGTGTTTAATACCATCTAATCACCTTTATAAAACTATCAAGTTAATATTGACTTGAATCATGTTCCTTATTTATTACAATAGAAATGAAGTTAAATGTCTATTTTACTTCATTTCCTACAGTAGAGACCACTGAACTACTTTAAGATCTTACTTTTTGTCGCTACTCAGCCGCACTATCAAGACTCCTCATGATTGGCTCGGTGGTATCAGTCGCAAGATGTTATCTCTTATATTTGGCTTAATACCAGCTACTGTAACTACGGAAACAAATTATGAGACTAATCACAAAGCAGTTTATTCTGTTTTCTTCTTAGCACTACAGACTTGTTTTCTTGTTACAGTGTGTTTACAATCATGACAATGTCATAGACGAATACAAATTGAAAGTGCGACGGTTTAACTCTTCATTTTGGACTTACCCTGATGAAAAGAGAGAACCTGAATTCGACGACTCTAGTTACTTCGATGGATCCTATCTCAAACTTCGTAGCAAAAATTCATCACCAAGTACTACATTTGACTTTAGTAAACGATAGCGTTAAATAAAATGTTACCAAATAATTTCTGAAAATGTTCACCGATGAACATTGTTAAGTTTCTAAAATTAATTATGACTGGTATTTTATAAATTTAGCTTTGCTACTATATATAGATGTACAGATTGCATTCTCAGATGATTAAAAAAACTATGGAAAAGCAGAATAAAAAAAATCATCCATCTTTTATTTTGGGAGACTCGTCAGTTAAGCAATAATAATGTATAGTATTAACAATTTTATTTTATGTGTAGTATTTGAATTTATTATTTGGCGTTGTTATTGTAGTCAACATGTAATAAATGTATCTATAAATTTATCATTAAAAATGATTCTATTTTAGTCAAAATTCACTATATTTTACTTTATTTCAGCTTTCCCTATAGCAAGTCATTTCATATTGGTTCAAGTACAATTTATGTTTATCTAAAATTATTTTTATAATATAGAAATTAATTAAATTGGATGATGAACAAAAAGAACAAATGTTTAAATTGCATTAAATATGCACTTTTTAGGTCTTGTTGGTGTCTCTTCTTGCTCTCATCCCTTATTTACTTCTATGCCACGATGTTTAAAATCTTGTAAAAATGTTGATGCTTTACAAAATAACCTATCTGTAGACTTTCAATTAACCAAGACTGTTAGGATTTTTAAAATCTTTAACACTTTAAACAGTAACGCCGTTCTGGAACAACACCATACACTTCAATATCAATGAGGAGTAAGAAATATAAATTCTTGAAAACTTCCTCATTGAAAAAGTAATGTTATTGATGAAGTAACTGACTAAAATAACAAATCTATTTAATGTATAATTTCGTCATAATTATTCTTATTTCAATAAAAATTTAATATATTTTTAATTTTTTAATTTTCATGATTCTAAATGGTGTAAAACTCCATCATAATGATCATCCACAGTACCTGGGAGTAACGTTAAGATCGATCACTGACGTTTAAAAGCCATCTTCAAAAACCAGCAGCTAAAGTTAGAACCAGGGCAAATGTATTGCATCATATTGCTGGAACAACTTTGGGAGCCAACGCACACGTCCTGCGTACAACTGCTTTGTCTCTGGTATATTCCGCTACTGAATACAGTGCTCTTGTATGGCTGAATATCGCACATACAAAAGTGATTTATGTCAAACTTAATAGAGCCTTGAGAGCTATTAGTGGTATTCTCAAGGTAACTCCACTTCCTTGGCTCCTGGTACTGTACAATATAGCTCCACCAGAGATAAGACGCCAGGAGGCACTACTTAAAGAATTCAATAAGACCTTCCTCCTCATTACCCAGGATCTCCCTTGTCAGAACGGTCGCTTAAAATCTCGAAACCCACCTCTATGTACTGGTCCCAGTTGCTGGTCCATAGAATGGAACATTTTTTATGGACGAAATAAGTTCCTCCTTAACGCTCCATCAATACCTGTTGGTGGAATGAACCTCCCTCGTAGGGAATGTAAACTTTTGAATCGGTTCCGAACTGGCGTGGGCAGATGTAACAACTGGAAGTACAAATGGGGATTGACACTAGATCAGTCATGTGATTGCGGGGAGTCTATCCAAACAATGGATCACAATTACAGTGTCCCCTACGGAGAGATAGACAATAGACAATAGACAAAAATTCTTTATTTGTTGAGTACAAACTAGTACATTAAATAGTGTCAGTCTTACTACTAATTACATAAGGATCCTTATGTTAAAAAAACTAGAGTTTGATAATAACTAAGTTAAATATCAAACACAACAGGTTAGAAATTCTGATAAAGCATAGTGGGGATTTGTCACCAGGAATGTTCTTAGATTCTTCTTAAATTTTTTAATTTCTGGTTCCTTTTTAATATCAATAGGCAAAGCTGTAAAGAATTTACTTCCCATTTGAGAGGGCTTTTTGTTAAAGAAAGCTAAATTGTGTTTAGATATATTGATATCATTTTTCCCCCTTGTGTTATAGGAATGTATATCTGATTTAAAAATTAAATCATTAGGGTTGTTCTTTATGTACAATATACAGTCAAATATGTATTGGTCATAAACTGTTAGAATTTCAAGTGAGGTAAAATGCTTTCTTACATGATCATCATGTTTAAGTTTTAACATTATCCTTATAGCTTGTTTTTGTAATAATAGTAATTTGTTCAAGTTATAATTACATGTTCCCCCATACACACACAAACCATAAGCTAAGTGAGCATGAATTTGAGCGTAGTAAATAGATTTTAAAGTAGGGAGATTGCATAAAAATGACATATGTTTAAGGGTATACAGTCCTGAGTGTATTTTTGTAAGTATTTTTTTTATATGACCGTTCCAACTTAAATGTTGATCAATCTCTAGACCCAAAAAGTTTGTGTTAACTATATTACTAATATTTGTATCACCTACTTTAATGTTTGGGGAAAAAATGTTTTTGTTCTGTCTCGTTTGAAAAGAAATAAAATTTGTTTTGTCAATGTTTAAATACAATGAATTATTTTGAAAAAATTCTTGAATTTTTGAAAGGTGCATTAGACTTGCAGATTCTATATCACTTTGATTTTTACCTGAAACGATTAAATTTGAATCGTCAGCATAGAGTACAATTTTACTTTTGGTATAAGAAATTTTCTCTATTAATGATGGAAATCCCTGTAAATAACAAATAAACAAAAGAGGACCAAGGATAGAACCTTGAGGAAGACCTTGCTTGATATTTAATTTTGTTGAATTGATTTTGACTAATTTTTGGTTTATTGTGGAAGAGATTTCTACGTATTGAAATCTATTATTGAGATAAGATTTTAACCAGTTCAAGGCTGTACCGTGAATACCCAGTGATACCAGTTTTTGTAACAATATATCATGAGAAATAGTATCGAAGGCCTTAGAAAGGTCCATGAAAATACCAATTGGTTTCTCGCCACTATCGATGGCCTCTATTAATGATTCAACAAAAGTAACTAAAGCCGTTACTGTAGATTTTCCTTTTCTAAAACCATTTTGTTCTTTATCAAAAAAGTTGTTCTCTTCTAAATATTTAGCTAATCTATTGTGCATGGTTTTTTCAAAGATTTTTGATATTGAAGGAAGTAGAGATATGGGACGATAATTATTTGGGTCTTTTTTACTTCCTTTTTTATGAACTGGTATGACTTTGGAAATTTTAAGTTCTTGAGGGAAGATTCCAGATATGAAAGAAGAATTTATTAGGTGTACGAGGGGCTTAAGAAGTTGATTAATTGAGAATTTAATCAATTTAACAGGGATTTCGTCATACCCACTTGACAATTTATTTTTGAATGACCTAACAATGCTCAGAATTTCTATTTCGCTTACAGGATGGCAGTAGAAAAGTGAATGAGGATTTGATTGGAGTAGGTTGACGTTACAATGTGTACTATTGCATGTGTCAAGATTAACATAATTTTTTGATAAACATTGTGCTACATTATTAAATTTAGAATTAAAGGTATTACTTATGAGATGTGGATCAGAGATTTCCTTTCCATCCTCTATTAAGGTTATTGGTTCATTCCTGTTTTCCTTTCCATTAGATGTTTCATTATAAATGATATCCCAAGTTGTTCTACCAATGTTCATTGACCTATCAATTTTACTATCATAGTAATTCTTTTTACACTCTAACAGTTTTAATTTAAACTGCCTATTCCTACTAATAACATCTTGATGTAGTTCTAAATCTTTAGAGGTCCGAGCCTTTTTGAATGATTCAATAATTTCCCTTTTTTCATTTTTTAGGTCATCAGTAATCCAGTGATTTTTACGTGTAGTTTTTTTTATTAATTTACAAGGAAAGACTAAATTGAAATAATAATTTAAGATATTACAGAATACTGCATATTTTTGGTCAATGTTTGCATTGAAAACCTGGAGCCAATTTTCTTTGGTTAATAGTTTGACAAACATAGACATGTTTGCTTTTGAGAAATTTCGACTGTTAACAAATGAATTTTTAGGCGATTTTTGTGGACTTGAATTATTTTTCAAATCCCTAGATTTTAAAGAATCTAATATGTCAATGTTAAAATCCCCTGAAACAATTACATTTTTTTCTTTCTTTAATAAAATTTCTAGAGTTAAGTTAAGTCTATACAAGAATTCAGAATTGTTTAATTGTGGCTTCCTATATACTCCTGCCAATACTATTTTCTTGCCATCAAATTTAAACTTAGCCAGACAACACTCATATAACTTATCCTCACATAGAGCTTCTACATCTTTACAAGCCAACTGTTTCCCCTTCAATGTTGACTCTGAAAGGATCAACACACCACCCCCAGTAGTGGTGGTTCTAGCATAATAACTTGTTATTGAGTAGCCTTTTAATTTAAAGCTAATGAGTTCTGCATCAGACATATTGTGTTCTGTTATAATTATTATATTAGGTTTAAGTTCATCTAAAGTTATTTCTAATGATAGTTTGCTGCTTTTTAAACCCCGAATATTTTGATTGAAAAATGTATAACTTGGTGATTTTGGAAAATTTATTAAATTATTTATTGAATTTTGTTGAGAGCTAAACTTGGCGGCTGATGGTGAATTGTTTGGCAGTTTAAAGGGAAAACATTGGTTACAAGACTGTTATTTAAGATCTTACAGTTAAAATCGTTACAATCTTCATTGCATAATTCTACACTAGTGATTTCAACAAGAGGTGCTTCTTTCTCAACACTTTCACTTGAGTGTGTCATAGTGTCAGTCTGTTGTGTGGTACTCTGCTTTAAGATCACTTTCACATCACTAACACCATTACTTTCCCGTTGCTTACTCAGTTGTGGTCCTTGTGGAAGTGGGTCTTGGTTGACATAGTTGACTCTGGAAACAGCCTCTGCGTAGCTCACGTTTTCAGAAACAGTCATTGGTAAAGTCATGGGCACATCATCCAAACTGCTACTGCTTCTCGTAGGTTGATATTCATCAGACAGTATACATTTTTTACAGTTATCAATTTCTGCTTTCAGTTGTTTGACAAAGTCAGAGTAAGACAGGTGATTTCTCAACACTCTGGTGGGCAGTTCATTATGGATCACTATTTTTACATTGGCTCCAGTGTTACAGTGAAATTTAGTAATGTTGGCAGCAAAGTGTTCGGGTGTAATAAGGTCCCTTATACAGCCCATGGGGGAACAGTACAGTGTTTTAAGACCATTATACTTGAAATCCTGAGTAAGCTGCTGGAAAGCTAAATTGTAATTTTCAATGGTAGGCTTCTGGAAAAATTTAGGCTTTGTAACAAGGCCATAAACAGTTGCTCCATCAACAACCTTCTGAGAAGTCAAGTTAGTGTTTATACATTCTTTTACTTGAGGTCTACCAAATTTCCTACGAAATGTCAAAGCTACGCCTGCTGACATTTGCCTGGTATCATTAAAATCCCCCGAGATACAGTGTGCAAATGCTGCTGTTGAATCTTCTTTAACTTCATCAATTACATCCTTCATATCCGCTACCACAATCTCAATGACATCTTTGTGCTGGTTAATACCTGTAGATTTTAAATTTAAGTTCGAGCTAGATAATTTGTTTTTACTTTGGAGGATTTCTCTTATCATACAAGCAATTTTGATCTTTCCACGTTTATTAAAATGTAGACCATGTCTAGTATACATATGGCGGGGAAGTTCGTTTATTGGCAAGAAATTTGCGTGGCCAGACTCAAGTACCATTTTTTCAAGTTGTATATTTATGAGACTGATTCGGTTGTTCAATTTTGGTACATCATGCCTGTATGGTAAGCCAGCTAAAACAACATTGGTGTGAGCAGTGCTTTGAAGTATTTTTGTGTATGTATCAAACATTTCTGTTTCCCTTCGCATTATATCATCATTGGTCCCACCCATGATTATCAATGAGTCTTTTAACGTGAAGGAACCAGTCAAAGCTGCTAAGTCTTTGACAACTTCAGAGATTCCTGCATTTGGTTTGAAAATGCTGCACACAGTAGATTCACAGTTAGGCCAAACCTTACTCAAACTGGCTTGCAATTGTCTACCATGACTGTCTGACAGCAGTAACATTTCAGAAGTATTTGAATGTCTAATATTTTTAGGCGTTTCCTTTCGAAATTTATTTTCAACATAATTATTAACAGTTATTGACTGTTCTTCTTTGTTATTATTTTTTGTTTGTATAATATCACTATGTACAACCAATGTTAACTTTTTACTTTTATTATTCAAGCTTGAAAGAAGAGTATTGATAGTTTGAGAGGTAGCAAGCAGCCCACTATTCAATAGATATGCCATGACTGATCTTTTCAATATAATCTCTTTGTCACTAAAACTGTCCCAAGTCAGTTCATAATACGGGAACTTGTCGTCAGCCATAGTCAGTTCCATTATACAGTCTGCCATAGAAACCATATAGATACCACAATCATAATTGTTGTCCTGTTGTGGTGTTTGAGATAGTATCACTTTAACCTTATCTTCATTAGTGTTGTTTAAAGATGGGCTAGTATAAACAGAATAAGTGAAGCAGGTCGTAAATGGCTTGATGGATTGGATTTAGCTTTGTGAGAAGAGATCACTTTTATTTTATATTATATATTGCAAGATTTTTGGATCTTAATTCAAATATAAATCACAGCTTTAAAATTAAAAAAAAAAACTCACTAAATGGTAGCTTATTCTGATTCCCAAAAAAACATTTGTCAGGTGGATGATACATCCATAGATGAAAGACATGAGTGCTGTGGTTGGCGTTCTGCGCATGCACGCTGTGTACCAATATCTGTAGGCAAGCCAGAGCTATTAATGGCGAAAATGCATTAATCAAAAATTAAAAACTGTGGAATTACTGAAAATGTTTCATTTAAATCCATCGAAATTCCACCAAATACCAAATAAAGAAACCAGAACTACCTTTATCAATTCGTCTGTTTATCAAATGCCTCCTCTGCTGAAAATGCTGCCAACTGTTAAGTTTGCACTGTGTAAGTTTTTTTAACTTTAAGGCGTGGAAGCAGCTGACATTTATCGTGAGATATATCATATCTCATTTGGTTTTTCAAATTCGTTACCACAAAATTGTAACGCTCTAGGAAAATGAGAGACTGGCCAAACATTTGTGTTTTCTCCATCAGCATTTTGGGAACCCAGCATAAGCATGACTCTCGGTACTTCAAACCTACAGTCACAATTTCATTAAACACAACAATGCAGTTATAAAGCGTCTGTTTTCTTTGACTTTTTCATCAGTGTTTTGCACCAAGTCATCAGTAATGAGCGAAGGTTGTCCACTTAGTTCCTCATCATGCACATTCGTACAGCCATCTTTAAAAGCTCTCACTTATTTCAGTACCATCTCATCACTCATTTTGTTTTTTCCATAAACTTTACAAATCTCATAATGAATGTCAGGTGCTTTCTATCTTTAGCGTTATGAAAACTTATCACATCGTGTACTTTACAGTCAGTATTTTTAATTGGAGGAGGCTTTTTAAACACTCATAAGCGCAACATTAAATACAGTCTAATGGTTCCGTAACGGCAGCTATGGTTAGCCAACAGATAGTGGTACACAACACACATGCACGAATACCGACTGAGCGGTACAACAATAGGATTCCAAAACGGTACTTACCTTTTTAAATATTTGTATGACAATATTAATTTAATTTTGGATGTAAATTAAACTTACCATAAATGAAGGACCTTTTCCGTTACTTCACTACCACTATTTTTTTATTGCAATTACGGTTAGCATAACTTTATGTTGGCTATGTCTCTTATAAATCTGAATTATTTTGATTGAAAACTCAACAAAAGCCACCCTCAATAAGTTTAAATGTTCCTGATCTTAATGCTATATGTTAAAGGCTACGTATTAACATTCTTGAATTTCCCACGAGTATTGGTAGAGTTGGCCATGTTTTTTTTTGAACATACATTTAACATGTACAGGGGGATTGACCCACCCGCCCACCCATAACGTACAGGGGTATTGACCCACCCACCAACCCATACATGTTCAGAGGTATTGACCCACCCACCAACCCATACATGTACAGAGGTACTGACCCACCCGCCCACCCATACACGTACAGGGGTATTGACCCACCCGCCAACCCATACATGTACAGAGGTATATCATTACCACTGTATGTATGTGGGGGGGGGGGGGCGGTCAGTAACACTGAACGTATATGGGTGGGTGAGTGGGTCAGTACCACTGTATGTATGTGGGGGGGGGGGTCAGTAACACTGAACATATATGGGTGTGCGGGTGGGTCAGTACCACTGTATGTATGTGGGGGGTGGGGGGTCAGTAACACTGAACGTATGAGTGGGCGGGTGGGTTAGTACCACTGTATGTATGTGGGGGCCAGATGGGTCAGTAACACTGTACGTATATGGGTGGGCGGGTGGGTTAGTACCACCGTGCGTGTATACTAATTTTCTCTTAAGTCATTGTCGATATTGTTTCATCCCCTAAAGAATGATCATAAAGAATGATCCTAATACTTAATTTTTAACATGCCTTGTAATTGGTCATTGTTATGTGTATAAAGATAAAATTTATCGACAACACAAACATATCGTTATAAACACAGTTATTACAAATAATGACCAAAGCAAGATATGCAGACATGTCAGTAGACCATTGAGGTTAAAAATAGATTGGTTTATTTTATTATCTTCAATTTGATCCAACTTTACTGGTTAGAATCATTTATTTTCTAAGCTTATTGATTGCGGTTTGATTTTTTTAGCGAGGAACTATTTTAGAAATGTGGTTTTAATATACACGGCAAGATTTTTTTACACTTGCTGATCTTATTAAATAACCTACACTTAAAGCAATATTCTTTCTAGTATATTGTCTATCTTACTTAACGTTTTCAAAGTCCATTCCCAACAGATATAGTATGAATACTTGGGAGAAACTTTAATTTTATTATCTGAATTAATTATGAATAAAATGGGTTAAATTAACAAGCAATGTACACTTAATTAATAAAATTTAATTTGCTTTTTTACATATGTAATTAGAAAAAAATTGTATTGCAAAAGTAAAATCTATTAATTCAATTTATTTAAAAAGAAAATTGTTTAATGAAATGATGGGTTGTTTTATAATACTGGCCATATATAAATGTGTACAAGAACTACTCCAATGATTGAATGGCCTTTTGATAGTATTTACAATGAAGATCTAAGAATTAATATAACAGGAGTGATGGACCACCAAAAAAACTTACTTGGGAAGACAGCCCACAAGTAGTTTCAAGTAGCAACTGAGTGAAAGTGCCTCGGGCATCTTATCTCTGAATTTGTTTTCCTCTGCACTATATTGGTGTCTTCTCAGGTAAGGCATTTCTCCTGTTATACTATTCTTCCTAGTGTCCTTTAACCTAACCTAAGATCTTGGAATTAAGTGATACAATTTTTTCTCTTCCTCTGAGATAGAGCAAGGGGCACCACACATCGGGTCCTTCCCGTCCACACCTTTGGGAAAGGCAATTACATCTCTGATGGTATCAGCGGCAAACATTATAGAAAACAAACGATCAATACCTGCACATATAAGAAACACTTATTATAAGAATTGAATTAATCAATTAGTAAATGCATTAAAGCATTTAGTTAATATCCTAAATTAAAGTAATTATAGATGACATAAATGCCCACCCATATATGTACAGTGGTATTGACTCACCTGCCCACTCATAACGTACAGTAGTATTGACTCACCCACCCACTCATACAGTGGTATTGACCCATCCACCTACCCATACATGTACAGTGGTATTGACTCACCTGCCCCCTCAAATCACCTGCCCATCCATACATATACAGTGGTCTTGACCCATCCGCACACCAATACATGTAAAGTGGTATTAACCCACCCACTCTTACATGTAGTGGTATTGACCCAACCGCACACTCATAGACGTACATTGACCTTCCTGCCAACCCATACACGGATGATTGGCATCATAGTGGTACATGAAATCCATTATATAAAAGGATTTGAGAAGAAACCATTGTACATTGGCAGAAAACTTCACAACCACCAACCCACCTATGGACCAAGAATATAATGCACTGCATAGATGGCTTAGCAGCCAGTCACTATGAACCATGTAATTAGTATACTGGAGAGATAGGACATCAGCAAAGAAGGACCTTAGAAGACAAGTTCACTAACACCAGAGTAGTAGTAACATACAAGGAGTTCTTCCTAGAAGCAGCCCAGATACAAATTGAAATAAACAGAAAAATCCTTTACATACTTGGAATCTACCGACCTCCAGTGACAGGCATACCCACAAGTGCCGGCATTGACATCCTGTCAAATATTCTAGACACTACTGAGGCACATAACAAATCGACTGTCGTGGTGGGGGATATCAATATTGACAGACTAAAACCAAACACCATAGACAACATACTTCTTGAAGACGGGCTGGCCACCCACAAA
Source organism: Stictocephala bisonia (assembly GCA_035578905.1). NCBI lineage: Eukaryota > Metazoa > Arthropoda > Insecta > Hemiptera > Membracidae > Stictocephala > Stictocephala bisonia. The sequence goes on from JAQJVL010001987.1 coordinate 14,594, forward strand.
ATTACCCGACTGCCACTCCTAGCCACACGAATAACGCCAACAACTAAAAGCTCGATTGATTGTATTTGCACCAATTTATCAGACATTGATGCAGTCATAGTTGGTACAGGATTGTCTGACCATACAGGACAACTGTGTAAACTCAAAAACTTGAAAAAGACCACTTTAACACAACATTGCCTAAAGCGACAAGTGGGTACAAGAGGCCTTAACTCCTTGAAATCCCTACTAGAAATTAAAAACTGGGACTCTGTACATGGTGCCACTGACGCAGAATCTGCTTATAACACCTTCCAGAGAGCACTGGGTCTAGCTTTAAACATTGCCTGCCCTATAAACAAAACTACAAACAAAAAAACAAATAAATTACTTAAGTACTATGACAATGAAGCTAAAGACCTGAAAGATTCCTATATAAGAGCTATGCTAAAGTTTGAAGTCACAGGAAACATCAGAGACAAGGACGCCATGACTACCTGGAAGAAAAGATATGACAAAAAACTAAAAGAATTAAATCAAAATACAAATGACCACTACATTCAAACAGCAGACAACAAATCAAAAGCACTCTGGGATGTGGTAAACCATGAAAGAAAGAGTAAACCAGACAAACAACCTAACATACAGATTAATATTAACAATGAACTCATAGTAGAACCTTCCAGGGTAGCTGAGACTTAAACATATTTTTTTCTAATATAGCAGAGACCACGATCAAACAAAAACAACTAAACCATCCAACAGTAAATAGAACACACCCACTCACTGCCGGAAAAACAACCCCCAAACTCCTTATCTTAACCCCTACAACGCAAAAAGAAGTTAGAATGGTAATCAACTCACTGAGAACAAAAAACTGAGAACAAAAAAAAGTGGTGTTGATGAATACTCCTCAAAAATGGTAAAACATTGCACGGAAGAGCTAATTTCACCCCTCACCAGCATTATTAATAAATCATTAACTCATGCCCAGTTCTCCTCTGCTCTCAAGTTAACAAAAGTATATGCAAAGCACAAGAATGGTGCTCGGACTGAGATGGCAAACTACTGACCAATCTCTTAATCTCAACATTTTCAAAGATAATAGAAAAAATTTTACTAACAAGACTAATGAAACACTTTAAACAACATAACCTGATCAATGACTGTCAACATGGCTTCCTCCAGGGGAAATATACCATTTCTGCAATCATCAGCTTAATAGAAACTATAATAAATAAAATAGACACTGAGGAATATATCACCGCTCTATTCCTAGACTACAGCAAGGCCTTCGACTGCCTGGGTCATGACCTTATCTCAAAAAAACTATCCAACCTAGGAGTTCAAGGTCAAGCTAAAAATTAGTTTACAAGCTACCTAACTAGTTAAAGTATAACATACCAACAACGGCGTTACTAGTACACACAGATCGAGCCCACAACTGACCTCAAGGGGAGTACCTCAGGGATCAGTGCTTGGTGGTTCTGTGTGCTGTTTATCTTACTGACCAACGACTTCCCACAATACATCCAAGATAGCAACACCACCTGCGTGATGTACACTGATACCACTCTCCTGGCAGAAGAACTACATGCAAACTCTGTTGGTGCTAGACAAGACTGTAAATTACAGTATGACAAACAACCTGGCAATAAACTGCAACAAAACAATTCAGTTACACTTCAGCTTACCCAGAGTGCTTTTGATTTGTTGTCTGCTGTTTGAATGTAGTGGTCATTTTTATTTTTATTTAATTCTTTTAGTTTTTTGTCATATCTTTTCTTCCAGGTAGTCATGGCGTCCTTGTCTCTGATGTTTCCTGTGACTTCAAACTTTAGCATAGCTCTTATATAGGAATCTTTCAGGTCTTTAGCTTCATTGTCATAGTACTTAAGTAATTTATTTGTTTTTTTGTTTGTCAATAAAACACTCGTTATTGACGGCAATAAAAAAATCGTTACTCTCTCTCCCTCTCTCTCTCTCTCCCTCCCTCCCTCTCTATCCCCCTCCCTCCCCCCTCTATCTATCTATATCTCTCACTCACTCACTCACTCTCTCACTCACTCTCTCACGCTCACTCACTACTTACCTGAAGAAAGTGACAGTGGCACAGAAAATTTGCGTGATTTTGTGTATGTTACTACTACTCTGGTGTTAGTGAACTTGTCTTCTAAGGTAAGTTTGCTGTTGGCTTATCTCTCCAGTATACTTATTCCTGATCTAGTACCCTTAAATCTAACCTATGAACATGTAAGAAGTTTATGACTCTAACTTAGAGTAAAGGTGTACACACAAGTAATTGCTTTGCTTAAAATCAATTTTTCTACAACAATCTGACTTGTTAAGTTAAATAAAGACTATTATTGAATATGATACATTCGCTGCGGCAAGCACACATGTATGCCTCTTTTACGTGTTGCAGTATACGGCAGGTCCATGGTTTTTTGTGTAAACATATGTTAGGTGGTAATTTGTTGTTTCGTCTAGTCAGCTGATTGCTGAGCTTACGTAATCTGGTTCAATACTGTCACATGGTGTTGATACATATTATATGAATATAGAATATCTATATTCTATAATATCTATAAAATTCATAAACATATGAACTATACTGTTCATAGTGTATTATTACAATTGCTGTACAAATATATACAAAACACAAGTAACAGAGTTTGTGAAATATTTTGGAACCACTGGCCCCTTATTCTGTCATAAGGCTACTGTAATTGTTCTATAAGTTCAATATTACAATTATGAAACATTCTTGTGTATGAGCACCCACCTGAGAGGGTCAAAACAAGCCTCCAATTTCCTTTGATGAACAATAAAAATATTATTACTGTCACTGTGTGACTGCTTCAGTCGAATTACTATATTAACCCAGTTAAAAATTACAATTTGAGGTTTAAAAATAACATCACTAATATAACTTACCTATTCAGAGATTTAATTTAATCTTATCTAATCATTGTCAGGCTTGAGCTCACAAGAGTTTTGAAAGCTCAAGCTTGGGCCCACTCAGACTGAAAAACCTGATAAACTCTAAGTAATAGTTTTACTGAAAAAATATATTCCTTATAAAATGGCTCCTATAAAATTTTGCCTACATCGATAATCTGATTTGTATAGGAGTTTGAACTTTGCAGAAGATAACCAATAATAAATTGTTTTTGAAGTGGTTAATGACATGACCTTTCTCAAATTTTTAATTCCATTTCACTTGAACAGAAAACCTAATTTTGATTTATTATTAAAATAACAACTATAAACTAGAAAAATTGGTGCAATGCTTAGGTAAACACTATTATAATTATACAGCGAGCCTCATGTACAGTCCTGTATAAGTTTGCGTTATGTTCAGTGCTTACCCAGAGCTATGCCGCCGTGAGGAGGGGCTCCAGAGGCCAATGCTTCCAAGAGATGTTCCAGTGAATCTGTAGGAATTTTCAAAATATTTTTGAGAATGTTGGTCTGCAAGACGGGATCATGGATACGGACAGAACCACCTCCTATTTCATATCCATTTAGGACTAGGTCAAAATGGAGACTACGTACCTGTTGTAAAATACAGAAATTTGGATTATGGAAATTGTACTAATGCTTATTAAAAACTTACTGCAGAAGTTATTAAAATTCATATGGCATTAGGACTGAAATTCCAACCTACCTAAAATTTTAGGTTCTAAAATAGGACTCCTCCTCAAATTATTATTGTCATTAAGCTTAAAAATGTTACGTAATAGCCATCATTTAAGTTTTACAGCTAGAGGACAACTGTTTTTACAGTAACTATTTACAATTGATTAAATAATACAAAGTGAACAATTACTGTAATATCTAACTAACCTGAGATCAGTAGTGTACACTTCTGGCACTGAAATTAGTTGATCTTTACATACATAGTTATCATAAAAATTAAAATACTAATTTTAAGTCTTAAATTATGAACAAAATACTTGATGTCTCATTATTTACTTTCATTTTGGTGATAAATAAATTTTTTTTAATACATACTAATGTTTGTATTAACAAAACTTTTGGAAAAAAATAACAATACCATGAAGTGTTTTAACCATATGAAATAGATTTTCAACACTTAACCCGTATGAATACTATCTCTGAAAAAAAGGAAAACAAATTGTAATAATGTAATAAATTGAATAATAACTATAATTAAGTACCCTTTATTCAGTTTTTATAATAATACATGACCGGTTTCGGCTCTTAGGCCATCTTCAGAGTGTAAATAATATAACCTATAAAAAATTGATTACTTATAGGTTATATTATGAGGTACGTCCAGAAAGTAAGTTCCGTTTGGTAATAAAAATAATTTGTCTACAGATACAGAAAAAATATTTATTGCACTAAAATCTACAACTCTTAAACTACTTTTCTACATAACTGCCGAAATTTTGCAGGCATTTGTCATAGCGTGGCACAAGTTTTTCTATGCCTTCTTCATAGAAGGTTGCCGCCTGTGTCTTCAACCATTTGGAAACATTTTCTTTCAGCTCTTCGTCATCGTTGAAGTGTTGACCGCCAAGGAAAGACTTCAGATGTAAGAACAGATGAAAGTCGCTAGGAGCGAGGTCAGGGCTGTACGGAGGATGGTCAAACACGTCCCAGCCAAATCCCTGTATGAGGTTTTTCGTTACATTTGCAGTGTGTGGTCGTGCATTGTCGTGAAGAAAATGTCATGTCATTACGTCCTTCATTAAACTGTCGGACCCATCTTCTCACCATTGAATCACTCATCGCATTTTGTCCGTAAACCTCGCAAATTTGCCGATAAATGTCAATCGGTTTCACTTTCTTAGCATTCAGAAAACGAATCACAGATCTGATTTCACAAGCGGCGGGATTTTCGATCAACACCGACATTTTAAACAAGCACAACAAAGCGTACGAGACTGACAGCGATCTCAAAATGGCGCACGTTTCTTCTCCTTGATACAGAGCGTCTGCCGCGCATGCGCGGAACTGCGATCGCAGCGCTGCAGCGGATATAAATGGAAACGGAACTTACTTTCTGGACGTACCTCGTATTTACAATCTGAAGATGGCCTAAAAGCCGAAACCGGTCATGTATTATTATAAAAACTGAATAGTGGGTACTTAATTATGATTATTATTCAATTTATTACACTAGTAGCCTTAACTCGTGAACCAACTTATACATATAATGCTGTACAATTACATTAATTAAAAAAACATTATAACAATGATGTAATAATGTAACATTATAAAAAATTATGTAATAATAATAAGGAATAAACTTTTGATATCACTTAGAATATTGTCATGTAGTACATTTGCTATTGTTTCATAATTTATTTGCAAGAACCCATTTCAGATGACTCTTGGGGAGCACTGCTAACAACTCACAGAAGTAAGCACAATAGTGCATGACAGGATAATACACTAGTCAAATTCTAGCGGAGAGATCTGACTAGTATGTCTAAATCAGCACAGGGTCTTTTAATAAGTGGTTCAACCTATTGGCAGCCCAGTTATCAGTGCAGTCAGCTAGCACTAGCAAATCCTATTAAAAATGCTAAGTGCGATGTTTCACTATAAAATCTCAATAGAAAACATATTTATTGCTTGAATATAAAACCTTATATTTTCATAATTATTAATATATTGTTTACAACTAGTACTAGCCCTAACATTTTTAAGTGTTGGATTACATTTTTTTAAAGTACAGTAGAACTCCAACTATCCCAATCAATTGGGACCAGACCCTGTTCGGATAATCAAATATTCGGATAATCAGATTTTTGTCTAAAAGCAGTCCATTTTATTTAATTACTACATGTAATTAAATGAATGTATGTTGAAATGGGATATAAAACAATATTTTTAATGAGAAAGGGCATTTATTATATAATTAATTACAGTTTAATTACATACTACATTATACTATTATGTATATTTACGTACCATCCTGTTAACAAATGCTATTGCTTGCTAAACATCTTAGTTAAATATGCTCTATATGTTTGACTGTCTTCTCCGTTTTTGGGCATCCAGGTCATGTATCCGATTGACTGAGGGAAGGACAATAGCGTGAATAGATAGTACATTATCCCTATCGCGTTATGTTTACTGGAAAAATTTTGATTTGTCATTTTAAGCCAGCGTTACAGTTTACAGTATTTATTGAGGCATATTATGTGTTATTTATTGTGATAATATATGTATAGTTTATATTTCTAAGGATTAAAAACATTTGTTGTATGCTTTTAGTTCCTTTTTTTCAGAACAAAATTGAAAACTGAAGATTATAAGATTTATTTTATAACATTCTGAAAGTAATTCGGATAGTTGGAGTTCCACTGTACCAAGAAATAAAACAGTTGAAAAGCATGATGAAAAAGACATGCATTTATCCCTAGACAATACATTATCCCTATCACATCATGTTTCCTGGCAGAATTTGGATTCTTTCTTTTAAGACTGTGTTACAGTTTACAGTATTTATTTAGGCATATTATGTATTATTTATTGTGATACATATATTTATTATTCATCTTTCTAAGGACTAAAAATAAGGATTGGTTGGTCGGTTCTCGGTTCTATCAGTTATTGACAAAAGAACTGGAACCGAGAACCGATGGGAAAACTCGGTTCTGCGCCCCAGTTCTAGATGTCCGCTTTATGTTTTTTGTGTGTTTCGTGCGTCCATATATGTCATTTAAATATTGAGTATGTGTACCACGTTAATTTAAAGTTTTATTTTTCTTTCTAATCTATTCATATGAATACTGATAGTGATAAAATTTCAAATCTTTTTAGACATTGACAAAAAATCTGTTTTAACTGTTTTAAACACATGGGAGAAAGTAAACATTATTAAAACTAATAACTGTTGCCAGGTTATATTTTTATGCAAATTGATTAAAGAAAATGTATTTTTCAAGACTTATGATGACCTCACAAGAGTGAATATTTTATGTATTTTCGGCTTGAAAATGATTACATGAAGTAGTCGAAACCGGTTGCCATCTGACAACGTCTTGGGCCACTTGACTTGGTTATTTTGTAACTTTCTCTAGGCTTATATGTTTTGTAATTTTCTCAAGGTAAATTTCAATTAACACGTTCGGTGCGGCGCGACGGGTATACCCGACAGGCAGTTCCCTTCGCGCAGCCTGACGTCGGGTATACCAGTCATTAGTCCATTGCTCTGTTGTTTGCTCAGTGTGAGCTCCGCTCTTATCGAGGAAGATTCTTACGCTGTCAGGCCCTTGTGAACATTGCCATTATTGTTTGTGCGCTTCAGTCCGGAGTTCCCAAGCGTTTTTCGTTCTCTGCCAGGTGTATCTTCTTTATTAGTTTATTGTTGTGTTATTAGTGTGTTAATGTATATATTTTAGTGTATTAGTTTATATATTTCAGTGTAATTTAGTGTTATTATCGTATAAACATGGCTGACAGTAACTCTGACAGTGAGATTGACCACTCCAGCAGTGAAGAGGACAGTGGAGAGGAGTTTGAAAGTAACTCATCGTCAGAAGATGAAGGTGAGTTTGAGCCTACTTGGAGTAATAGCACTGCTGGGCTTAGACAAATCCCTTTTACTAAGGAAAATAAATTAAATTGTCCAAAACCAACTGAGAATAGACCTGTCGATTGGCTGTGGCTTATATCTGATATTGTGTTACTTGAACAAATTGTTGATTTTACTAACAAGTATGCCCCGAGATCTTTTTTTTGCACATAACTTGGAACCTCAATCTAGAATTAATAACTGGAAAGACTTAACAGCTGAGGAATTTAAAACTTTTATTGGAATCGTTTTGCACATGGGTACTGTTCGACTAAATCGAATTAAAGATTATTGGAAAACCCATTACTTGTTTGATTTTACAGCATTTAGAAATGCAATGAGTCGTGACCGATTTTTATTAATACTGAGGTATCTCCATTTTGACAATTCTAAGGAAAATACCAGTAAACTGTTTAAAGTACAACTCCTAATTGATGCATTCAACAATAAAATAAGTCGAATATATTATCCCGGAAAGGACCTATCTCTCGACGAAGGAATGATTCTCTGGATGGGTAGGCTTACCTTTCGCAAATACATTAAAAATAAAAAGCACAAGTATGGCATTAAAATTTATGCATTAACAGAACCTAATGGACTTGTAACCAATTTCACTATATACAGTGGTAACGGTGGACCATTATCAGGGACTGGACATGCCGGAAAAGTGGTAAAATACCTAATGCTAGGAAAATTAAACTGCGGCCATTCTGTATTTATGGACAATTATTATAACAGTCCTAAACTTGCTTGGGAACTGTTACAAAAGGGGACATACTGCACGGGCACTCTTAGGAAAGATCGTAAATAAATTTCGGTGGATTTGAAGAACGTAACACTGAGAAAAGGAGAGAAGACCGAACGGTACGCTGAGGGTGTAATGCTGGGAAAATGAAAAGACAAAAGGGTGGTAAATTATGTATCTACAGAATTCGAGAACAACATGGGTGAGGTGTATAACAAGCATGGACAGATTGAGACCCATCCCCCCCACCAAAGCTGGTAAGCGTGCCAACCGGGGGATGGCGCAAAACAAGTCGAGCGATGGGATCACGGGTGGCAGTTGGAGGGTCAAAATAATACTCGGCAGCTGAGCAAAACTAATTTATTATTAAGAAAACAAACACTAAAATTACCCAGATACTACACAATAATAACAAACGCTATAAATACCACAAACTCTACAAATACCAAAATTTAACAATTAATCAACTACAGGGTGTATGGCCTATCTGCAGTTTAGCCTGAGACACCCCAAAACGTAAGAAAAATATTAAGCCCCAAATAAAAGTGAAAATTTAGAAAACTTTTGGATCACAACCCTTAAACCGGCAATTCAGCCCACATCCCATGATTCCACCGGGCCAGGGAGTAAGCCGGAATCCCTGGGCAGCTCCGAATTAAAAGTTAACTAAAAGCACAATAATCCCCTTTTGGTGAAGAATTTAAAAATTAAATAATTTAAAAGAAAATATAACACGGTACCGTTCGAGTAAAAATTCACTTCAAAACCCCCCCCCCCCTAATACACTTAACAAGAAAATAAATAACAATAACTAGGCCTAAGCATATAAATAAAGAATAACAGGATTTAACAATGGGGACCTAACAAATATAAAAATCTAAACAAATGTAACAAGAAAATAAACTAATTAAAAATAAATAACAATAAATATTAACAGCGAACGTTCTTTGTGTATTTTAAAGTTTTTCTTTCTTTAATAAATAAATATGTCCCCAATGGCTGTGTTGCATTAATCACTGTTCAGTCTTAGGCCTAGGCCACATCAACAGCTCCACCAACATTTTTTTCTTCTTTTATAAATATTTCACTTCCATCAAAACCCCTCAGCTCAGCCGCCGGGAAACAAAAGGAACACACTGACCTGAGGACTGAAGAAAATAGCCCCGAGAAGTAGAGAGGGCAGTGAGGTGCAGAGCTCGCTCAATCACATGGTCCCCAGGCCAGGCTCGCAGTGGTATAATGGTAGACCATCCCCGGACGGCAGGCCGAGGGCAGAAACGTCCTACTCAAGGACCCTGGAGTTTTGGGAACCTTAGCCTAACATAGTAATCTCAGCAGGCAGAGCCAAAGACAAAATGACGGCCAACCTGACAGACGAAGGCTCCAGAGAAACTAGAACTACTCGAACAATCTAGAAGACGGCCAACCTGACCGAAGCTGCTGGAAACCGGAACGAAACGGAACTGGGCCAACGGCCACCAACTACGCGAAACGCAGGGCAAAAGCGAATCTCAGGCAGCCTGGCAGACAACGACGAAAAAAAAACGTAATGTACCGGTCAAAGACCCGGTACAAGATCAAACAAAAACCGATTCCAATTATTCAATATAATGCCAAAATGAAGGGCGTCGGCCGTAACGATCAACTCTTGGCTTATTATCCCAGCGACCATAAATCTATTAGATGGTATAAAAAGGTATTTATATATGTCCTACAAATGATGGTTACAAATTCTTATCGCCTGTTTTTATTTTCAAATCCAGACATAAAAATGCCTTTATAATACTTTCGCCTCAAAATTATTGAAGAGCTTATGCCTAAAAAATGTGCCACACCATCGGCTGGATTGAGGAGACCACAACCGGTTGTACACGTCATTTCAAAAATACCTCAAACTGCTGGAAAATCAAGAGTAAGAAGATGTAGAGTTTGTAGTTCAGAAGGGATAAGGAAAGAATCCATGTACTTTTGTTCTGAGTGTCCCGGAAAGCCAGCACTATGCGCAGTTCGCTGCTTTGACAAGTTTCATAGTGAATAAATTTTCAATAAAACGGCGGTAGGTAGGGTTGTAAATATTATAAATAGTAGATTTAGGATTCTTTTAGATATTTTTTAATAGTTGTAAATCAGAACAAATATTACAGTGAAGTGTTTTAGTGCGTTTTTCAACAAAAATATTACTATCAATAACGAGATTCCTAAACGAGGGCCTGGCGACGGGTATACCCGACGCAGATGATAACGTCATAATTTTCACCTTTGACACCTCCCAAGGGATTTCTGTCATCATATCTGGGGTCTACTGATGCCAAGGTAAGTTATTTAAGTTTACAAAATTTTAGGCCTGGGTTAAGGATTTTTAACCCTTTTAACGCCAGCCTAATTTTGCATGGTGTTGCTAAAAACGCCAAGCCAATATTCAGTAGATATGCGAAAAACGCCAAGCCAATTTTGACTAAAATGCAGTCTTGCTTAAAAATTCATAGTAAATTTATTAATTGTCATAAATTAATGACATTAGTCTTGTTTTGTTGGTATTGAGTTGTACTATAACATAAAAATGAAAGTTTTAATTGTTGGCCATTTTTTAGTTTTGTTAACAAACAAAATATAAATTTATTTATTTTATTTTTATACATTTTTGTAGTTTGTAGTATCATAACATACCATAAATATCAAACCACCACATATGTTAGTATTTTATCATATAAAACATTTAAATGTTAGCACATACACAAAATTTGAAGAATTTACCTTGATATATACAGATGTTATGTTGCATTTTCCAGATATTTACATTTTGAGAAAAATCACATGTTACCATGGTAACACAATTTTTCATTTGAAGTTCATAAAAGTATTAAATTGCACTAAAAACTTACACAACAGTCTAATATTACTAAACTAATAAAATAAGCCCACTTTTTATATTTACAGGGTCTACATACAATTTTTAAACAAACCACAAACACACTGAATGGATGAACTGAGTCAACTAACAAAAGTAAACAAAAACAACTTTGGTTCCATAGAGTATAATGCATAGAAAAAAATCCAAAGAGGTTAAAACATATTTCTTTATGTTCCTTATATACTATAGAAAGAGTGTGCCAAATTTCATTGACATTGATTAATTTTAAAGACATGAAAAAAAAAAACTTAACACCAACGATCGATATAGCGATCGTCGGCGGTTTTAGCGCATCTACGAACGATCGTTATATCGATCGTTAGCGATCTTCGCACAAATGCCGACAATTGATATAGCGATCGTTGGCGTTAAAAGGGTTAAATCTAGCCCTCAGCACTCAACGTGTTAAATACTAATTTGAGCATTATATTCCATTTAGCTAAATTGTATACTTTTTAAAATTTAAAGTAAATACTTTCTTTGTGCAAAAAATGTAATCAATCATACCCTGAAAATAAATAAAATGATACAGATTCTCTAGTTATTGGAAATATTGTACAGTATGTCATTTTATAGATTTTTAGGGTGTATTATACTTCATATTGGAGAAATCGCCAAAATACTATGCACTCTTTTTACTGACTGATTCCACATAATTTGTTGATTCACTGGTGTTAAGGTATTAGAATAATTTTCTCAGACTTTCTTAAAAATTACTCAGAACCAAGAACCAATTCAGTAAAGAACTGAACCGGAAAAAAAAATGGAATCACTAATTAAAAACACTTCTCTTTGTTGTTGTATACTTTTATTTTTTTTTTCAGAACAAAATTAAAAAAACTTAAGATTTTAAGATGTTTTTTATGACATTCTGAAAACGATTCGGATAATCAGCAATTCGGATAATTGGAGTAACACTGCCAACCACATTTTATGATAAACATAAGTTTTGACATCTTTTTTGATATTTTTTTCTTCAATAAAATCTTCTATAATTAGACTATACTGCAGTAAAAGAAAGATTTTACCGTAACTCATAAAGCTACAAGTGCTAACATTCTTGGCATAGAGCTGTAATCTAGCTACTTAGGGACAAAATGTGGAGATGTGGGTAATAGGTTCTATAATCAGTCTTCTTAAAACCACAAGTAATCTCATAACCAATAGTTGAATGGTTGCTAATGGCAAAAAACCTAATGGAGAAGTCTGTGTTGAATGGTGACCAGGGTTTGAGAGTTGTCTGCAAGAGAGAATCGAGTATCAGACTTGTCAGTTAGACAAAAATCAGAACAATAGTGCATTCCACATAAAGCTATCAAGTCCCTTAATTGGTCTAGCTATAGCCCTTTCTTAGTATAAACCCCGAGTCAGTAACCAGACTACACAGGTCATCCATACTCATTTAATCATTCATATTCACCTTAAAATACACCAAGGCTGTGTAATTGTTCCATATAAGAATTTGAATACTTACAAACAGACAATTTTGTGAGTATTTAATTTGTACATTGAAATCTCTAGAGAAGTTTCTACACAAACTTCTTTCAGACTTCGTCATTGATACATTTGTTGACAAGATTATATATATATATATTGTTATTTTCAATGAATTTGCTCAAATCAGAGCACAGCCTTACAACAAAACACTATAAGAATAAAACCAAACCTTCAAAGGATCTGACTCTAGGCGATGAACATCTTCTTTATGCGGCTGAGTGAAGGGATGATGAGCAGATTCCAATGTCCCATCATCTTGTTCTAGGAACAACGGGAAGTCAACAATCCAGGCAAAATGGAGATCACATTTCGGCTTTATAAACATGGCACTGCGGAGTTTGCCCATCATGGGTAACTAAAACAAGTAAAAACAAAAAATATGTCTATACTAGTAAATATTTAGTATAAACATTACTCAATACTAACAAGATTGTCATATTGTTACAGTTATTACAAATTTAAGAGCCTTATAATATGAACTTTGATCACAATATACTAGGGTTGTCCTTAAATTAAGGTTTCTTAAGAGCTGCCTTTGCAACAGAACGAGTTAGCTTAAATTTGACAGCAATTTGTTCCTTGCCTCCCTCACCGCTATTCTGACCAAACCTCATCTTTTTGAGAGTCAGTCTTAGCTTAACATCCATTAATAATGGAAAGGAAAATCGTCGCTCCAGCCAAGTGTGAATTGCTGTTTCTGATTATATTTCTATGGTCAAACCCTATCCATCACCAGTTGGCCATGTAACAGTCCCAGCTTTGCTCAGCCAAGGGCTGGGTGTAGATTGCTGATAAGATGAAGTTTCTTCGCTTTTACTTCTAAGTATACATTTATTTAGAGGAACCACCTTGTATTACCATCAGTAACAATGCTTGTACAGTAAACTCAAATGAACTCAACTCAAACTTGTTCAATGGTCACGAAATACTTAAAATAAAAATAATGTATATTTTTTTACTATACACACACAAATAGGCTAATATGTTATTTAAGTTTAATATCTAGATAGATATATTGACCTTAATGAGTGAACAAATGCTTATTCCAAAATGAAAGAAATCTAGAAGACCAAATGCCAGGTTTATATTTAATTAATCAAGTTTATGCGATGTCTAAGAGCCCATTTATTACAAATGTAAACATCTAAAACAATTTTTAAAGGTAAATTAAGAAGAAAGCACATAAAAGCTTCAAAAAGACAATGATAAACCACGGGTTCAATCAAGTTACTCAAATTACGTATGTTTCACCAATAAACCAAGATAACATGTCTAATACAAAATAAGGCAACCTAACTGCTCCATATATTAATAACTAATTATAGTTTACAAAATATGCAAAAGGGGGTCAATATGTCACAACATTCATATAAATAACTCGGACAGTCACCATATACTGAAATTGGTGATATTAATGTATAGAGAAATATAGATATTACACAGATACTAAACAGATAAATAAACGTAAACAAATATATTGCTTAGTTATGTTATCGATGGTTCAGGTAGTGAATCCTGTAAAGTAGTTGTAGTAATCCTACTCTGGAGACAAAGAAATAGTTGGTAAAAGTCCAATTTACAGAGTCCTAACACCCTTTTGAATTTTAAAATATAAACTGAGAATTAAAGTCCCAATAATAGTACCAGACTATTTAAATATCAATATTTTAAAGTGACAAAATCTGAAAATTCCAGTCTTGAAAACGGTACAAGTAAATTTTTGTTGTATGATTCTCATAAAGATGAAAATGTACTCTACGATGTGGTGATATTCAATGTTGCATTAACATCTTTGCAAACTTATGAAATGGCAGCTATACAGTTTATTATGTGGGATTTTGAACTCACAATTATTAATACTGCAACAACTAAAATTGGTGATAAAGTACACGCACGCTTCTTCCATCTCTATAAAAGTATTTTCAGATGAATACAATCAGAAGCGCTACTAGGGTAGTAAAGTGATCAAGATCATCGAAGCATAAAAGAGAATATTCAAATTTTGTTGATGAAGATGACATACTTGTTTTTGTTTATTTGAAAACGATTGGTTTCACTTACGAGTGTGCGAGTAGTGATTTTTGAGTTCGAGTCGAGTAGTTGGCATTTTTTTCGAGTATTGAGTATTTTTAGATCGAGTATTTACAGAAGGATTTCCTGTTCACCCAAGACAACTGTAAAAGACAGATACCATCCTAAGCTTATGTTAAGTTTTGCCAGATTCGTAAATATATACGAGGTCTGTAAATTAAGTAATGAGACTGGCAACGTTGCGTTTGATCTGGCAACACTGGAAGCGCGGGGCTTGGTGGGGCGGCAGAGGAACATGTTATCCACCTTCAGTACGAGTTTGACCTCGCTCGAGTCATTTGGTTGTGCGTAGCGATTGTTTTTGTGAAACAGTTTTTTCTGTTGTGTTCTAAAAATGAATGCCATCAATTTCGAGCAACGGTGTGCTATCAGGTTTTGCTTCAGACTAGGGCACAGTGCAACGGCAACTCTTCTTAAACTTCAGCAGGCCTACGGAGATAGTGTTTTGTCAAGAGCCCAGGTTTTTCGTTGGTTTAAGGCATTTTCAGAAGGAAGAGAGTCGATTGAAGATGAACCACGAAGCGGAAGGCCTTCACCTTCAAGAACCGATGAAAATGTCGACAGAATCCAGGATCTTGTGCGTTCAGATCGTCGGTTGACAGTCAGAATGATCGGGGAAGAGTTAAATTTGAGTCACACCACCATTCATCAAATTTTGACAAATGAATTGGGGATGAGGAAAATCTGCGCAAAAATGGTTCCAAAAAACCTTTCGCAAGACCAGAAGAACATCAGGAAGGAAAGGTGCCTTGACTTTTTGGATTCAATTGAAAATGACCCCCATTTTCTGGAACTTGTCATTACTGGTGACGAGTCTTGGGTGTTTGAGTACGACCCAGAAACCAAGCGCCAGAGCATGGAGTGGCACACTTCAACCTCTCCGAGGCCAAAGAAGGCAAGGATGGCGAAGTCAATGATCAAATCCATGCTGATTTGTTTTTTTGATATCCACGGAATCGTCCACAAAGAGTTTCTACCCCAAGGTCAAACGGTCAATCGACTCTTTTACCGAGAGGTTCTTGAAAGACTTCGAAAAAGGGTCATTCGTGTGAGACCAAACATCAAGAACAACTGGGTGTTGCATCACGATAATGCTCCTTGTCACACAGCAATTTCAATAAACGAGTATTTAGCCAGTAAAAACAGTCCTGTGGCTCCTCAGCCTCCTTATTCGCCTGACTTGAGTCCTTGTGACTTTTTTCTCTTCCCAAAGTTGAAAAATCACCTCAAGGGAAATCATTTTGGGACAGTCGAAAACATTCAAACTGCTGTAACCGACCAGCTGAAGGTTATTCCAGTATCAGAGTTCCAGCACTGCTATGAGGAGTGGAAGAAACGTCTCCAGCGCTGTGTGGCCTCAGAAGGAAGTTATTTTAAAGGTGACAATATAGAATTGTAATTCTTTTTGAATAAAAATTTTTTTAAAAATCAGTCTCATTAGAATAACAGTTCAAACTCTAGAAACTGGGGAACATTTTTTATCGACAGCCCAAAAGAAAAAGGGAAAATTAAAAATAGTAGCCAAGGATCAAAATTCACAGTATATCACCAAAATATCGACAGAATAAGCAACAAAGTAGATCGGCTAAACCATTACCTCCACCTTACCCAACCTGATTTAGTTGTTCTCTCAGAACATGGCCTAGATCCCTTAACAATTAAAAATGTTAGATTAATAGACTATTCTCTGATATCTGAGTATAGCAGACAAAACTACAAAAAAGGGGGTGTTGCCATTTTCAAGAGTAACAACATCGGATATGAAGTGGAATGTGTCCCCCTCAACAGCGAGGAACTTATATGTGAAATGACAGCCGTTAAGGTCCATATAAGTAGGAAAAGAGATATTTTTATTATTGGACTATATAGACCGCCTCTTGCTTCCTTGGACCAAGCACTAGATCTACTTGCCAGAAATCTGGAGTCTCTCCCCAACAAAGACATATGCATCTTAGGTGATATAAATATAAATAGACTTGTAGCCTCAAATGAAAACAACAAACTAAATGAACTTCTGTCCCAATTCAATATTTCGAGGAGTCTGTTGCCTGCCACTAGAATAACTGCCAATAGTGCCACATCCATTGATATAATTTGCACCAACATGTGCCCAAATACAATTTCGTATCAACTAGTGGAAGCTGGGCTATCAGACCATAGAGGCCAACTATGCAGCATGGGAGTGTCCTTGAAAAAAGGAACTCAATCCTTTTCTTTCCGTAGGGCACTAAACAGCAACAATCTCTTAGCTCTTAATGACCTTCTTAACATTCAGTCTTGGGACAGAGTTTATCAAGCTACAGATATAGAAGACGCCTACTCAAACCTAATTGGAATTTTTGTGACAGCTCTTGATATTACGTGCCCACTCACAAAAACAAGGAACAGGAAAAATCATTTTAAACCTAGAATGACCTTCAGTCCCGAACTTGCTGAACTTCGGACATCTTTTCTCCAAGCCAAGGAACAGTACAACAACAGTGGAACAGCTGAGGATAAAATCATTACCAGCCAAAAAAAGAAGTCATATGACCTAAAACTTCAGGAATTAAGAAAAGAGGCCACCCAACAACACATAATTGACTCAAACAACAAGAGTAGAGCTATATGGCAAATAATTAACAGTGAGAGGTCATCAAAGAAGGCAGAATCAGAGACAGTCTGGAGACTGGACACCCCGGATGGAACAGTCGAAGATTTATCAAGTATTGCAGAACATTTCAACTTCTATTTTAACACAATAGCTGACAACACTCTGCAGAGAAACAACTTACAGACTGTTCAACCTTATGACATAGCTGACAATTTTCAAGGGGAAGAACTTTTAAACTTTAAACTAACGTCTACCAAAGAAGTGTTAACTATTATTGAATCCATGAAGTCCTCCTCATCTACTGGAATTGATGGCATCTCTTCAAAATTGATTAAGCTCTGTAAAGAAAAACTATGCCAGCCCTTGACTAATGTAATTAATAGATCCTTAGCACTAGGGGTTTTCCCATCACAATTAAAATTGTCTAAAATTTACCCCCTTCATAAGCAAGGTCGTAAAACGGACATAAAAAATTTTAGGCCAATCTCCTTAATCCCCACCATATCAAAGATCATAGAAAAAATTATCCTATTGCGTCTTTTTGACCACTTGACTTCCAATAATCTATTGCCCAAAGGACAACATGGCTTTATACCTGGCAAATCAACTAGTACTGCGCTTTCTGAATTGGTAGAATACATAATAGACAAACTTGAAGATGGATGCTCCATATCAAATGTTTTTTTAGACCTCAGTAAGGCCTTCGATTGCCTATCACACAACATGATAATTTCTAAAATAAGGGCTTTAGGGGTAAAAGGTACAGCGATCAAGTGGTTTGAAAGCTATCTTACAGGACGGAAACAAATCGTTGAACTGAAACAAGTACACAACGGGGTCTCGGAGGTGAAGGTTTCCACCGAAAAATTAATTACTAGAGGTGTTCCACAAGGATCAGTGTTGGGACCTGTCCTATTCATCCTATTCACAGGAGACATACAAAATTATCTGAAAGACTTCTGCCACTCTATCCTGTACGCCGATGACACTGTCCTTATAACTAGCAGCAACAATAAAGAGGCACTAGAAATTTCCACCTTTATCTCTGTGAATGTAGCCCAACAGTATTGCCTTGGAAATGACTTGGTTTTCAACCCCTCAAAAACCAAGCTTCTTAATTTCGGGAGACTCAAAGACGACATCTCAGAACCTCCAGACCTAGAAAGAGTAGAGGAAACTAAATACCTGGGCCTGATTCTTGATCAACAACTATCATGGAACAGCCACATTGATATCCTGTGTTCTAAGCTCAGCACTGCTCTCTTTGCACTAAGAAGAGTCAAAGCCACTGCATCACCAAATATTTTGAAAACAGCCTATTACGCCCTTTTTGAGACCCACATAAGATATGGTATCACATTGTGGGGAGGATCGTCCAACAGCAATCTAAATCGAGTCCTGGTTCTTCAAAAGAAGGCAGTACGGCTCATGGCCAACCTCACTCCACGTGAAAGTTGCAGAGAGGCTTTCAAGAACCTGCAGATACTGACTGTTGGCTCAATTTACATAATTGATGTTATATCTTATGCATTAAAGCAGGACCTAATTCGAAATGAATCAAAACATCACCATTTCACTAGGCAAGCCCAGGATTACCATCTTCCTGCACACAGATCTGCACTCTTCACAAAGAAGCCTTCTTACGTCGGAGCAAGACTCTTCAATAAGCTGCCACAAGATTTTAAGAACTGTACAATACCAAAATTGAAAAAGAAGCTGCAAACCTGGTTTTTGGCTACACCCATTTATCGACTAGAAGAATTTTTTGAATCCTTTTAAGTTATTTTACATTGTATTTGACGCATTTACCTGTTCTTTAAGATCATGGAAATAAAGTCTATTGTCTATTGTCTATTGTCTATTGTCTTAATTTACAGACCTCGTACATCTAAACTGAACACAATAATTTTTATTTGATTATAGTTGTTTGTAACTATAACATTTGATAAATAAAACTTGTTACTTACTGCCTTACTATATTTTTATGTGGCATTGTTTTGTTTAACCTTTCTTCTTTTTTCATAACTAATATTATGTAAGAAATTAAGAAAGTATATTATTAATTGAAACAACGTGGATTATAAATATTTAATCTGTTCACTCATATCACAGATAAGATTTTCTATGCGTCAATTAAACTGTTTCACAGCCGGTCGATATGTTTATCTAGTGGTTCAATTCAAAGTGTGCCGCGAAAACGTAGTGAAGCTTGTTGGCAAAAGTTGCATCCAATCAAACTGATGCTAAAATTCAGCCATTATCGCCAAATGCGGTCATTTGCTTTGAGAATTGCTTCCTCTCAACAAAAAATTGATTCTGTACACGCCAAGAAGAGTGGATCTGTATTCTGTGGGTATTTAATTCAGTAATAACAAGCTAACAACGAACCGGAAATATAATCAAACTGAATTATATAATCAAATTTGAAAATATGGATGACAGAGACTGTGGTTCAATCAATTGATAATAATAACAACTAAGCAGGTTTACTAAAAATAAATTTTGAAGTCCCTTAGGATGAATTAATTTTTTAATAATGATCGGTAATGAAATATGTGCAACTTGAAACTGCTTCGATGCATGAGGCTACACTGAACAACAGATAAATAACTATGTCATAACGAAAAATTCATTAAAACTTGGTGTAATCGAATGAAAACAATAGACGTAGTTGGCTAATATAATATCAGTCGCCATCAGTCTACCCGATATTGGCGATGAGATGCAGTCTGAAATATCAGCTAAGTGCCAACTAGTGATACAGTGAAGATTTTGGGCAGCTAAACTATAAACTTATGAATAAAAAAAACGAGACGTTTGATAAGGCTTCGGTTCAATAAAAATTATTTTCCGAATCTCTAAATTCGTCGTATTTTGTTTAGAAAGTCTTCCAACATGTTTCTCCCTCACTTTGGTTGATTCGTGATTGTTTTACAGTTTACATCGACGTCAATGTGAACAGGGAACCGTTCAGTGAATTTACGAATCAAAATTATCGTACTTTACCTCCTTTTACACTCCAACTTTGTTATTGTCTAACCTAGTCAGAAAACCGTTCAACAATTTGACAGGAAAAAATATTGTATGCGCAAATATTACACACAGTTTTGGCGATCTAAGGCGTTTTCGGAATAATAATTAATAGACGTTCGTCACAGATATAATTCTATTTTTTATTTGACGGAAAACCAATAATGTTGTGTCACACGCTGCTAGAACGCCATTACCATATTTTATGATATGATACGGTATTTTCTTACGTCAAATCATTGGACGATTCCCTGCTCAGATTAAAAAAACAAAATAGACCTCAATCGACTCGCAAGAAATATACGATAATTTCATTTCCGAAAAGGAGCTGAATGGTTCCTTGCACGTACGTATACTTCAACCGAGATGAACTTTCACGTAGAAAAATGGGAAGTTCGATTCTTTGGATGTAAAGTGATCCGTTCTCGGGACTCTTTTGATTGGACGGTATTATTGATATGAACGAAAATATGCATAATTTCCACGGTGCACAGACTGTTAGATTTGTAATGGTAACAGGTTTTTTGAGCATCTTGAACCGGATCTCTCGTCCCCTTTCTTGGGTCATAAAGACACTAACCAGCACTTCTGTTTTATTCACGCTATTTTAGGTTAGGTTACAAGTGACTAGTAGACTTGACAACCAACATGTGTGATCGCTACTATTTACAGTGATCGCTACATTCCCAGGTCTGTTGATCACTTTGAACTGAACTAGTTCAAATCATAATGAACGAACTTGTTCACTGCGTCCACTAGTTCATTTGACTGTCGTCGTGTACTAACTATTCTTAGGCGCATTGTATGGTTCATAATTACATGTACCAAACTGATAACGTATGATTAAGGGTGAAATAAAACACAAACATTTCTTATTGATAACTTATAAAACTGTTTACTCTTAAAACAAAATTAAGATGTAAATCTGATATTTTGTGAAATACAACTACTCGATCGAACTTCCAGTAGTTTTAGGAGCTTCGAGCCGAGTTCGAGTAGTAAAATACTCGATCAAATACTCGAAATTCCGAGTACTCGCACACCCCTAGTTTCAATTTACGTTTTTACGAGTATTTATATTCACATTTGGAATTATTTATATTTGGAACTTATTGTTTTTAATAAATTACGTTTTTGGAACTCTTGGTAATTGGAATTTATTTGAGGAATGTTTAGATTACAACTTTTGTACCCAATTACAGTTTTGCCAACAAGGAAGGCTGTTCGGAAAGTAACCTCCGTTTTTTAATAAATAAAATACAGAAGAGGATACAAAATATTTATTATATACATCTTAAAACTACATCTTTCCTCTACTTTTCAACAAAGTTTCCATGAACATTTAAGCACTTATCATACCTACTAACTAACTTTGAAATTCCCTCTGCAAAAAAATCTCCTGCCTGTGTCTTGAGCCATGCTATTTCTTCATATTCATGAAGAGGAAATAGTCGCTCAGACCAAGTCTGGGCTGTATGGTAGATGGCTAAAACATCACATTTTAACTCGCGCAGGTCTTTGGTCTTCCAAGCAGCATAAGGAACCTTGTCATGCTGGAAAATTATACCAGACGAAAGGAGGCTACAGCGTTTGTTCTGGATTACCCGGTGCACAGCTTTTAGTGTTTCAACGTACACATCCGCAGTGATAGTCACCCCACATTCTATAAATTCAACTAACAGCATCCCTTTTTAGTCCCAAAACACAGTTGCCATGAGCTTTCTGTCACAAAAATCTTGCCAGGCTTTCGTTGGTTTGTGTGGCGATGCTGTGTGTCCCCATACCTTAGACTGTTCTTTCGTCTCAGGATTCACGTGCTTGACCCCAAGTTTCATCTCCTTTCACATTTTGTTCAGAGTAGATTCACCTTCTTGGAACTAACGTCCATTTCTGAGGTCATTTATTGAGTTTTGTGGTTTTATGAAACAATTTTTGGTACCCACCGAGCACATTTTCGGTAGCCCAACCTGTCAGTCATTACCTCATACAAAACAGTCCTGGAAATTTGTGGAAATTCTTCCAAAAGTTCTGAGATGGTGCAGCGTTGGTTGTCACAAATTTTTGCGTTGATTTTCTCAACCAGATCATCATTGACCACAGACGGCCTGCCACATCTTTCTTCGTCATGGACATTTGTTATACCACTTTTAAACACGCGAACTCATTCCCAAACTCCTGCACTCATTACATTTGACCCATACACAGCACAAAGTTCTCTATGAATTGCTGCTGCCGAATACTGTTTAGCTATGAAAAATCAAATGACAAAGTGCAATTCATACTTCGTGGTATTTTCTATTTTAGCACTCATTTCAACAAGCGACTGAAAACAAACAAGCACTAGGTCAACCTTCACTCTAATACAGCTGGATGCCGACTGACCTGCCGTGCGCGTCAGTGCTAGATGGCAGACCTACATTCTCTACTTCCCACAAAGTGAGCAAACGGAGGTTACTTTCCGAAAAACCCTCATAAATATATAGTCTTTCAGAATGAAAATGGTTCCAACTATCAGTACAAAGAAACCAGCCGATAGTTAATAAGCAGGTAGGTAGATAATGGTAGGACAGGCAAGAAGACATGTGCTCCAACTTAGGCTGGGCAGTAACTTAACTTCCCAATGACTATATTAGATATGAAGGTCTTACAAACAGCCCCAAAGGAGCTCTTCCCTGAGCATCGCAACAAGGAATTTAAATTTGATAGCCTAAGTATAGTGAACACAATATTGGCTATAAATTAGTTTAAAATAATAAAAGCCAATACTCGTAATTAAACTTAATTACAACTACTGAAGATTCTTGGCGCTCTAACTCCTTAGACTGCTCGTTCATTTCAACACCTATGGTGACTCAGTATTTTTGTTTTTATAGAAGACAATGTACGTCAAAATGTGCCAGATGTGGTATGAGAATTTTTCAATGTAATACAATCTTTTACCACATTAATGAAACACAAAATAACAGGATAATGAAGAACCTAATTTTCTATAACCATGGTTAAAGCACACTAACTGAGATTGATGAATCTAGCCATATTACTAAAAGATTGATATATTCCCCATAGATATACTTGTTGACCATTTAAAAAGTTACAAGAGTAAATGTATTCCTTCATTGATAATCCTGGAACATTGCTATTATTATTATTTATTTGCTGTTGGAATATCGCTATTATTGAGCCAGACCAATGGCTTGTGTTCATACTGTTTGGAAGCACATACATTTATCTATTATTTACATTTGAGTCTAACTTTTATCAAGAAAATATATTATTTTACTGTGTATAATACTTACTATTTCACTATCCTGACCAATTCCAACCACAATGGTACTGGGGATTGGAAATTCAATTGTATTTTTCAACTTTTCTGCATCAAGGAATGGTAGGGTTTTTTTCACAGCATGCTTCCACTGCTCAGAACATTTTACTATAAACATTTTAGATTTATTGTTCCCTTTCATTTTTTGTATATCTTCACAATCATAAACTTCATCTCTCAACTTCTTTTCCTGAAAAGATTGTTACAAATGTTATATCTTTCTTAATTTTATGAAAAAATGTTCAAAGTATTGACAATGCAATATTTACCATCTGACAAAACGCACAGTTCTATATCTATACAATGATTTATTTATCATGTTACATATTTATTTTTTATTTATTATTATATATTAATGTTTCATATTGAAGAGTTCTTTGTACATCTAGTGTACAGAATCTATTACATAATGGAAGTTGCATTTTAACATGTCACGTTTCAATTCTCGTTTGAGTTTGACAGTTGGCACTGTGTTCTAAAATACATTTATTAAAATCATTTTTATTTTTAAAAAGTGGAACTAAACATTAATTTATTAATTATTTTTAAAAATCCCTATTAACATCCATTTTCAAGCTTATTATTGGAAAATATTTACATTAAAATTAATATAAAAATTCTCAATATATTCAATAAATTATGTTTTATTGTGTATGTTGATACTGTTTTATTAATTTTAATATATTGGCTAAACAATAATGGATTTTTAAATTAAAATCAAAATTATGCTTCTTCTAAAAAAACAGGGATAAAGGAAGTTTTAATTATCTATGTGATAGATATTAATTAACATATGTTTTCTGTAAACCTTATTACTGATGACCATACTAATATACACGAGATAAATATGTTATCTAATACTAAGAAAAACGACAAATTCAGTATTGATGTGATTGTTGAAAACAAAAATATACGCTTTGAACTAGACACAGGAGCTTCTTTGACACCGATTTCCTTTAAAGATTTCAAACATATTCTCCCAAATAAAAGATTGTTTAAGACTGGTGTTGAACTGCGAACATACACAGGTGAGATCATCAGACCAAGAGGATGTACATTTGTTACCTGTAATTACCAGGGACAACAGTTTATTGGCAAACTTTATGTAATTAATCAAGACGTCGATCCTATCTTTGGCAGAGAGTGGATGAGGGAAGTAAAACTGGACTGGGCGGAGATCAGGACTGTTGTGGAAACACAAGGATCGGAACTTAATAAACTTCTAGAACAGTTCAAAAATGTTTTTGAAAATAATATTGGTTCCATTCCTGAGTACAAAGCACAATTCATCCTTCAAGAAGGATCACGTCCAATATACATAAAACCTAGACAAGTACCCTATGCTTTGAAAAACAAAATTGAAAATGAAATTGAACGATTGGAGAAATTAAACATTATATCAAAAGTAGATCATTCCGAGTGGGGAACTTCAGTAGTACCGGTAGTTAAGCCTAATGGGAACATCAGGTTGTGTGCAGACTACAAAGTGACCTTGAACAAAATTATAAAGGATGAAAACCATCCTATACCAAGATTAGAGGACATTTTCAGCTCAATGTCTGGTGGTAAATACTTCTGTACCTTAGATATATCTAATGCATATTTACATATGGTAATGGATGAGGAATCTGCAAAAATGCAAACTCTGAGTACACACAAAGGACTGTACAAGGTAAACAGACTTATGTTTGGAGTAAAAGTAGCGCCTTCGTTGTGGCAAAAATACATGGACTCAATTCTACAGGGATTGGACAGCGTACAATGTTTTTTTGACGATATCCTGAACCAAGGACCGACATTTGAAGAAACACTAAAGAGGCTTACAACAGTTTTAGGAATAATGCAGAAGAATAATCTACGGCTTAACAAAGATAAAAGCAAATTCTTTCAAAAAAGTGTACAGTACCTTGGGCAAATCATAGATGAGAGCGGATTGCATAAAAGTCCAGAAAAAATAAAAGCAATACAGAGCGCAAAGCAGCCTTCTAACATGACAGAGCTAAAATCTTTTTTAGGATTAGCAACATACTACAGCAAGTTTATTAACAGCTTTTTGGATATAGTTTATCCTCTAAATAGACTATTACAAAAGAACAAACCTTTCATCTGGAGTAAAGAATGCGAGAAAAGTTTTGAAAGAGTGAAACAGGAAGTGACAAGTGAAACCACATTGATACATTTCAACCCGGCTTTGCAAATCGTATTAGCTACTGATGCTTCTCCAGTTGGACTCGGTGCAGTGCTTTCACATCGACTAGAAGATGGTACAGAAAAGCCCATAGCTTTTGCGTCCCGGACCCTAAGTAAAAGTGAAGTTCGATATAGCCAAATAGATAAAGAAGCTACAGCAATATTTTGGGGCCTAAAAAAATTCTTCTCTTATTGTTACGGTAGAAAATTCACATTAATTACAGATCACAAGCCACTGGTTTCAATATTTGATCCCCACAGAACATTACCTACTATGGCAGCCACTAGAATTTTCAACTACGCCCATTTTTTGTCAGGGTTTAATTACAATGTCGAATTCAGACGCACTGATCAACATTCCAATGCAGATTTTCTCTCTAGGTTTCCTGTTGAAAAACAGTCAGATGAACAAATGGACACCTCATCTATATTTCAAATTAATCAAATTCAAATAATGCCCGTGACAGCAAAACAAATTGCTGAAGAAACCGCAAAAGAAGACACTCTCCGGAAAATCATGGATGCTTTAAAAAAGGAACAAGTTAAAAAAATTTGGGACTAGAAGACTTTGAATACAGTTTACAAGACAATTGCATATTTAAAGGAAGCAGAGTCGTAATTCCTGCATGTTTACAGAACAAAGTACTACAAGAATTGACCGTTGGCCACCTAGGAATGTTTAAAATGAAAGCGTTAGCGAGGTCTTATTGCTACTGGAAGAACATTAACAAGGATATTGAGAACTTGGTAGGCTCATGTAAACAATGTTGTTTGAAACAAAATAATCCTCCAAAAACATATGTTCATCCATGGAAGCAACCTGAAACTCCCTGGGAAAGGATCCACATTGATTTTGCTGGACCTTGCTTTAGAAACAACTACTACTTTATAGTTGTCGATTCATTTTCAAAGTGGGTAGATGTGACCCAAACTAAATCCACTACATCAGAGTGGTGCATTAAGAAACTCCAAAACCTATTTTCAACTTTTGGTCTTCCTACAATCTTATTTTCAGATAATGGATCACAATTTTCTTTCCACGTGTTTCAACATTTTTTAAAGATGCATGGAATAGTTCACAAAACATGTGCTCCGTTTCAACCACACTGAAACGGGCAAGCAGAAAGAATTGTGCAGACCATAAAAAAATCACTCCTTGCAATGATGGATGAACAAGGAGACATGGATACGAAGATTCAACGGCTGGTTATGCAACTGAGGAGAGTTCCCAATTCAACTGGAACAAGTGCTTACAGTTTAATGTTTGGACGAAACATAAGGACACAAATTGATTTAATGATACCAGTAAGAAGTAAAGACGAAGTTAATTCTTGCCCACCATTACGAAGAGTATTTAAGGAGGGAGAAAGGGTTCAAGCTAGATGCTATACCAGAGGAAGCCCTAATTGGAAATTTGGTGTAATTATTGGAAAAGAAGGAACATCCTTATATTTAGTAAAAATGGATAGTGGTGAGATTTGGCGGAGACATGTCAACCAACTGTTGAGGTCAAAATTTAAAGGGGGAGAAATGATAGATATTAATTAACATTTGTTTTCTGTAAGTTGTTTTGATTATGTGTTGCTAGGTAACACAAACATTGTATTACTGTGTTATTATGATGTATGTTACTGAAATAAAGTTACTAAGTTAATTCTTTATAAATTATTTAATTACTACAAGATATGACACTATGTGTATATGTAATTTTATACTAATATTCATTTCAGTCAACATCATACTCACGTCACAGAAGGAATCAAATATAAGGACTTTGGCTGTAAAATTTTTAAGATCTCTAGTATTTTCTGGCAATAAGTCATAATTTTCAATCAGTTCAGAAATATCAACTAGCTGAAAAAACACACACAAATAAGTTGTTAAACAGGAAACCTGGCATATATTATAGAATACTAACATCACGGTATGACTAAATACAACTAACATTAAATTTATTATTCATTTTAATCAGTTAATAATTATTTTAATAAAATAAATAATTCACTACAAACTTTATTTGTGTAAATATAATTCCAGACAATTCTAAAAAATCTCTTAAATAAATATGGCTAAAATGAGAAAAGCAATGGATATTTCTTCTTTTCAGCAGCAGATCTCCTCTGAAGACAATTTAATGAAGCATGCAAGATTATATGGAGAAGGTTTGGGGCGGAGGAAATCTAAGAAGTTGAATGAAGTGGGAAGAATCAGGAAAATGGTTTTACAAGATGAATCCCAATCAGAAGTGCTTACATAGTGACATGCACAGTTTTATGCAGCATGACTGGGTAATTTTTGTAAAATTGGTCTCCAGAGTTAATTAAATTCAACATAAAAGCTCTACAATGTACTCTGCCAGATTCGAGCAAATTGAAAAGGCGGGTATTATCAGGGAATCATTATCGCGATCTTTGTCTTTAAGGTCCAGCTTTGGCTCTTCATGTTTTTACTGGGTGCGTTAAAAGAAGAGGGATTGACTTGGGGGACATAGAGTTATTGGTATAATAAAATTGGCAGTGAACCTTTCTGTTGCAAGAAAAAAGCTTAATACTTTATAAAAACCAACTGGTATCCTCTCTATTAAGTCTGGAGAAAAAGTCAAGGAAAACCTGTGAAATATGAACCATCAGTCTTTGAGAAGAGTAAGGACTGGATTTTATGTTACGATGAAGAAAACTGAAACTATGATTTTCCTCCAGATCTTGGAATTACTTGTCTTTAACGGACCACTGATCTTTGCACCAACATAAGGATGAAAGGATACAAGTGCCAGTTGTATGCCATTGAAGTTGTTGCTAGAAGTCTGACTACCGAGTTTGTATTAGTTTTCAAAGATCTACATCTCAGAAGAAGAAAGATATAAACTACTTCTTGAAAAATGGCAGTATAATCCTCATACAGATTCTTGCTTACGAGACTCGAACATTGGACTCAGCAGGGGAAAGTTGTGGGCACACAAAGAATCCTTAACCTGCAGCCTTAACCGGGAAGAAGGAAACATGAAAATTATATAAAAGAGCAAAAATGTTATATTACAGAATGAGCCATGTGAGAGATGCCATCACTTTGCATACTATAATAATTGGTCGGCAGCACAGTTGGTTAAAGCCCAGTTTCATAAGCTAAAGGTTATCAGTTCGATCCCTATCAGTCGTAGCAAATTTTGAAAGAGATCAGCTGGTAACTACCAACTGTCATTTGTCATTGCTATTAATTAATGACACTTTCTAAGGAAAGTCATTAGTAGTAACAATGACTACACTTGTTCATTTACACTCATTCAAAATCTAATTTGCCCATATCTTGACAATTTGCATCTTATTTAATAAATAAATATGGTTTTAAAACATTTTAACATTATTAAATACACTACTTTGAAGCAGTATCTATCCTGAACAGTAATGGTCCAGGTCCTGGGACTTCATACCACTATCTCAATATTACCCAAGCTTAGATTAAAAATTCTGGATATTAAGGATTTTACTGAACCAGATTTAATGAAAAAGTGATTGGTGAAACTTGGAACAAACTATTGCACTTGTGCATTAGTTTAATTCAAAAAACTACTTCTCATATGATTAAAATGAACATTGTTTTATCCTGAATTATATAAATTATTATCACAATGACAAATGAACAGTCAATGGTTATCAGCTGATCCCTTTTGAAATTTGTTATAACTCTGATTGGGATCTACTTATGAAGCTGAGCTTTAACCAACTACACTTCTGACCAATTTAACATTTCGCAAATGTAAACTGTTCTTTCAATACTTCTACTAAAAAACAGAAAAGCAAGTGTCAGCACTGAGAGCAGAAAGGGATGGGAAGGAACAGAGATGTGTTTTGCCGTTGATATGAGTTGACCCACTGGCCTCATGGGATCAGTTCCACGGGCTCATTGCTGTGTTTTAAGCTGGTAATCTGCACTTGACTGACATGTGTGGAAAGTTCTGAATTGCATCTCCCTCAACCAGAACATGAGTCATTGTTACAATATCATCACCCTCATTGTGCGCAAGCTTCATTAACAAAACAATATTTTTTACGTAAAATGGCAACAAAGATACAGAATGTGTTTAATCTTGTAATTTGTACGTGTTTCTTTCAACTCTCACGTAAAAAGCAAATTATGTAATGTTTTTAGGTCAATGAAGAATTTGAATTCAATCATTTTAATAAATTCAATTTATAACTAAAAATAAATTAAAATCACTTTACACAGAAATTACATCACTATATAACCTGAAATGTTTTTTTAGGGATATACCAGAGGGGATTTTTAGATTCGGAACAGGATTTAAAGGGAACATAATTTCGTCCTGAATTTTATAAAACTTATAGGAGGGAATTTTTAATCGACAATCAATAAGAAATTTTGTATCAATCTTGTATTTTACATCAATCTTGTTAGTTGTCTTCTCATAAATATGACTATGAGATCTGATTCATTATACAACAAATAATAACTGAGATATTCAACGAAAAATGTGGTTTAGGTTAGGTTAGGTGGGCTAGGTTAAGTTTTTTTTCTGTTTCTTCTCTCTTAGATGTAATATTATCATTATTATTTGTTTTTTTTCCTGTGGCCTCTGGTATGAGGAGTTTATTTTGTATTTGTCATTTGTATTGTATTTCATAATATGCATAATAAGTGTTTTTGTTACTTAAGTTTTCCATTCACCAGGAAACAGTTTTATTGATTACTCGGTCCTCTCGCACAGGCTTTAGCCCATGAGAGGATCATTCTCAGTAATATTTTGTATTGTTTCTTTTGTACTTTTCTTTTTTTTTGAGAATAAACCGATTTTTGTGTTGATTTGAAGTTAGTTTATGTTAAGTTCGATATAAGTTACCTAGTAATAACAGATAAAAATTACCCAACAAAATACTAGGTTAACCCAACCTGACATTACACAACCTAACCTAATTTGTTGGTAAATATCTCAGTTATTATTTTTTGTAGAAACAAATGGGTGTTATGATCGTGTTTAGGTACTAGATAATATTAATGAAATATATGTTATTTGAGCGTAAATTTTTTTGTAAGAAAATTAAAATTGTTTATTTCCCCATTTAATAATAAAACAAACATTTATAACTCGCAAGGTTCATTGAGGCACTTGGCCAGGCGATGCGCAGTAGACTAATTGGAGTGGGAGAAGCTGCCGAGTCAATGTGTGCCACATGGTAAATAAAAATATAAATAAAATCATCTGAAACTTAAATTGTTGTTTTAACAATTTAAGTTTGTTATTAACTTAACCTTGTTATTATTAATAGATGAATAATAAATAATTGTGACAGTCACAACTAATTAATCAATAAATAATGCGTTTAACTTTTATTATTTATTTATACATATATTGATTATATCATAATTGGATTTGATTTATAAGCAAATTAATTAGCCTATTTCCAGAGCAGACTTTGTAAAGGCAGCATAATATGTTATTTTTATTTTAGCAATACGAGGTTTTAATTCAAATTAAACATGTAAACAACCTTTCTGATTAGTTGTTATAATAAATGTAAACAAACAACAGAGGAGATGAAAATAAATATACTTTTCTACATAGAGAGGCACTGTAATCGCAGCTCGACCGGCAACACGGTAACTATGAGATCAGTCACATAGTGGGTGGAGGGGTATAAAAGTGGTGAGACTAGGACTACCCTCCCTTCGACTCCTAGTATTATTCCTCTCACGCTTAGGCCAAGTGCCTTGGTAAGCCTCGCGAGTTATACACAAATAAGAAAAAGTAATAAACAATGCATATAAGTATGAAATAACATATTGGTTATTTTTGGTATTGGTATTCTTGGAGAAAAATTCCTCAGGATTTATGTTATTAGGGTTAGTAAAATGAATAGTTATATAAAAATCCAAAAACAAACAAATAAAATCAACAACACCTATAATAAAAAACAAACAAAAAAAACAACACCTATATAACAAATAACTTAAGCTTTACAAAATATGTTTCTAAAATAAGAATATAATACCTTCTTATCAAAACTCAAGTCAGGCTTGTCAGTGCCATACCAGTGCATGGCCTCCTTGTAAGTGATTTTAGGAAAGCGTGTTTGTTCAGTGATCCTGTCTGGAAAACTGGCCCTTAACAAGTCTTCTATTAGTAACATGATCTGTTCTTTGTCTGTGAAAGACAGTTCTATGTCCATCTGTGAATTCAACATAAGTTACATTATAGAATATTTACTAGGTACATAAAAACGTCATGAATTTATAACAAATTTAGATAATTGTAGTAAATTACTTCTTGTCTAATTACAGATTAGATCATTTTTAGCTCCTTCTCAGTTTTGTTAAAGTAAATCTTATAACAGTGTTACACCACTAAAGTAGTCAGATCCCTTCCATCCCAAGCCATTAGTTCCCAACTCAGAAGTTGAGTGATGTTGAAAGTTCCCAACTCTCAACATCACTCATCATTCCTTCCCATCTCTCAACTATCAGCGAACTTGATATATATATACAGGATGTAAGTAGCCAGCTCCACCCAAGGAATGACCTCCAGAAGTTTGGCTGGCTACTTACCTTGTATATTTATAGGACATTTATAGGATCCTCGCTTGTTTAAAGTTGTTAATCTTTTAGGAACAGGAAACCACATTTTATTTTTTCTTTCAGCTTTGACTTATTTTAAATACTTTATTTTATTTTGTTTTTTGTGTTTGCGGCTCTAGACTGTTCGCCAATGTAGGTTAATTTCCATAGTATCTTTTGATTATGTAGAAATTGCACAATTTTGTAATTTATCCTTAATTATTAGAAATTGCAATTTTCATTTATTATTTTAACTATTTAATCACTTTATTGTGTAATTCTATGTACTGATTTTTGGAAATAAAATTAATTTCAATATATATATACACAGGGTGTAACTGAAATACTTGGATAAATTTCAGGAGGTCGTTCCTTGGGTCAAAACAAACCAAAAAGTTCTTATAAACATATAGTCCTAATATGCACCGTTTTCTGTCTGTCTGTGTTTTTTACATTATATTTTTTTCCTCAGCAACCATAAAAGATAGTGTTGAAATTTGGCACATAAGATATACTAATAATATTCTATTACAGAAAAAATTGAAAAAGAAAAATATTAGTTGGAAAATTTCAAAATGGCGGCTAGTTAAAAATTTTGATGATAAATTCCATGAAAACTACACCCTGTATAAAAAAAGCACAAAAAAAATAACTTGTAGGAAATTCTATTACAAAACTAACAATACCTTTATTTATTGAAAACAAACAAGAAATGTATAATTTGTGGTATTTTCTTTAATCTAGGTACACTTGAAGAAAAGAAAATTCAAGTGTAACTAGATTAAAGAAAATACCACAAATTATGCATTTCTTGTTTGTTTTCAATAAATAAGGTATCAATAGTTTTGTTATAAAATTTCAAACAATTTATCCCTTTTGTGCTTTTTTTTATACAGGGTGTAGTTTTCGTAGAATTTAACTTCAAAGTTTTTAACTAGCCGCCCTTTTAAGTTTTCCAACTAATTTTTTCCCCTATTTTTTCTGTAATAGAATATTACTAGTATAGCATATGTGCCACATTTCAACACTACCTTTTATGGTTGCTGAGAAAAAAATATAATGTAAAAAACACAGACGGACAGACAGAAAACGGTGCATATTAGAACATCATATGTTTATAAGAACTTTTTGGTTTGTGTTGACCCCAGGAATAACCTCCTGAAGCTTGTCCAAGTATTTCAGTTACACCCCATTTATATAACTGTATTAAAAATATGTGTGTTGGTGAATATATACTCCCACCTACCCAGAAACAGTTGAAACAAAGTCATACTCTTTCTACTCACCTCAAGAAAGTGACACTGGAACTGAAAATTTGTGTTATATGTTGTTTCTCTGTGTTTGTTTTCTTTTGTATTATATTAGAGGGCGTATTTTCTTAGTGTGAAGTTATAATTAACATATTTAGTAAAAAATATGTCATAATTAATGTATTAGTGAAGCAAAGCAACAAATCTGGTAAACTGTAGATAGAAACATACACAAGAAAAATACAAAAACAGATATAGTTTGTGAAATATTTCTGGGCCACTGGCCCCTTCCTGAGTCACTGAACAATTGTTATAGTCACATATGAGGTGTTACCAACGGTTGAGCACTTCTGAAATATTTTACACTTTTGCTTCTATTATATAATAAAGTGCATTATTTTTATTTAGCTGCTTAGATGGGCAAAGAAGGAACTGGGTTTATTTTATATTGAGATGAGATGATTATTTGGATTTTTGAAACTCACTGATGGGCGATTTCCATTCTTTTGAGTTGAGAGCTATGACACTTTGCAGGGAGTGATCTGATTACTTTGACAGTGAAACAGTTATCAAAATGATGATTGTAGCTCATACTATGAGAAGAAACAGGGGTTTTTAGGTTATTGACTTTACAGTCATGCCTGTGTCCACTTCAAAGTTTAATAAGCAAGCTGAATTTGTATTCAGACCGTATTCAACCGATATCATTAATTTTAAGATACAAACAATAAATATTGTTTTTACAAGAAAAAAAATTTAATGTAAATAATTATATCAATTCTACACTAATGAGTTAACATTAGCATCTATAAAAAATTGCTGTTTAAATTAGTAAAAAAAAACTCCCAGGATTGGTACAGCATTTCAACATTGTTTTACTTGTAAAAGTAAAAACAGGGTAACAAGAACGAAAAAATTTGTAATAAAACAAAATAATAAATATACAACTGATTTTGGACTATTTAAATATTTTACAATACAGCTTTTAAATCCAGTTTAAACTCAACATTTAAACATGTGGTGTATATTGACTAGGTTTTTATTTTTCAGACTAACAAAATTATTGTGTCATCAGTTGTAATTAAGATTATCAATAACAATCAAACTTACGTTTGTTACCTTTTCTAATAATTTTTTACAAAAGCAGTATTAAAATATAAAATTTATCAGTTTTACAACTCTCTGTTAATTCTAAGACAACTTTTTAGTTTTTAACAAGTAAAAACCAACCGTAAAATCAGAAAGTCAATACTTTTTAGGGGTGTGCGAGTAGCTTGAAATTTGAGTTTTTTCGAGTTTTAAAAAATTCGAACTCGACTCGAGATTTAAAAAAACGAGTCAAGTATTGCCATATATTTGAGAGTAAAAAGCTATAATGAAGAAAAAAGTTCAATTTGTATAATAGATCATAAAGATAAGTATTTTATGTAGGCAACTGTATTTAATGTATGATCATAATATCGTATTCGTAACCAGAAATGTTCTCGCGATGTATTCAGATTCGTGATTCACACACACCAGTCTCAATCGTACGGCCATGGCGATTACTGCGAAAAGTATTCTCTTTATTTATAAAGAAGGCACGTCCAAATAAGCTGTTCCAAATATCCGTCACTAGTTATTCATACAAAACGTGATAACTTATCACAAAGAATCAGTTATTGAACTGTTTCAAAACTTCGTTACATAACTTTTACCAACATTTGAAATTAACAGTTGCATTTATTTCAGGTTCTTCCATTAAAAGTTCATGACTAAAACTATTCTAAGACTAACAATTTCGGACAGATTTAATTAAATCACGTTCAATCTATAACAGAAACTACATATGGAACGTAAACTATTGGAATTGAAAAGCTATAATAATATGAGATAGAATGCCCAGAACAGTTTTGTTCTGGCACCATGACTAATAAAATAACGATTAATGTAGCTACTACCAGTACATCGCCGACTCGACGAGTCCCAATATAAAATGTACTGCTAGCCATGGATTCGATTTGTTATCCATTTTGTTTTGAGTTTTTGTTGACGTTTACACTAGAGATGGGAATTACAGTTACTTTTCGATAACCTGTTATGTAATTTTATTATATTCTGGTAACATGTTATAATAATCTGTTATTTTTATAACCTGTTACTCTTAACGTGTTGCCGTTGACGTTCCAGACAGTTATTCTGTTTCTTTCATGGCCTGACGTTACATAACAGCTCGAAGCCTCGTTATGGCTGGTCTAGATAACGTTCCAAGTTACCAAAGGTTATGAAGCTGAAGTTATGCCTTACGTTACGATAATGAGTTACGGGCGTTGCGGCTTTGCTTGACATTACAGAGTTACCGCTCAAAGTTCGTTCTGTTATCGATAATTTAACTGTAACATGCAAGAGTCTTAAGTTTCATTTGTAGTTCAGTTACAGTTCCGTTTACTTTTCAGTGCACTATACTTATTCTCCATAACCACATCATGACTGGGAGTTACAAAAATACCAGACATTTCATGTAACCTGTTAAATCTAAAACAGGTTACATTGCTGTAACCATGTTATTTATCCTGTTTTGTTAAATAACGCCCATCTATTGACAACTCAACTTGACACATAGAAGTACAAATAGTACGATGAAAACGAAAACAAGATTTACCTTGACCAGTCGGCAGTTGTTATTGCTAGTTAGTATTGTATTGTATTGAGAGTTAATTATTTTGTTTCTGTTAGTGAAAACAAAACATTGTAATTAATGGTAAAATTGAGGTTAGCTGAAAAGAACATATTATTGTGTAACTACTGTTTTATGGATTATTTGGTTTAACTTTCAATTGAACAAGAACATTACACATTAATAGTTTTGTTAACTTTTGAAACTTATAAGATTAGTATGCATAGTAACTTGGAAATGTAATCAAAATAAAATAAAATGGATTGAAGTGACTCTTTCCACGTCTATTGCTGTATTCTTTATATATTAAGAAAATTAATTTAAGTTTGTCAGTTTGATTTGATTAACGTTTATAGATCAACTTTTGAAGTAGAGTTAGCCGTAAGGCTATTATATACTACTATTAGCGCCAGATTGCAATTTTTGTTTAATTTCAATATTTTTAATTTTTACTCTGCATTTATTTTAGGCCTCCTTTTTATAAATTATGATAAATATTTCACATATTATTTTACAGTTTATTTAACATATATATTTATAGATATTTATATTTAATATTGATACAATCATTTCATAGATTCTAAAACAATTTTTCGAACTTTATTAATTATTCAGCGAACTAAATAAATAGTGTTAGAATGTATTGCTCACTTCATATCTTTGTTTTCATTTTTGAAAATTAAGGGTTAAATACCTGACTCGAAAAAAACTCGAACTCAAAATTATGTCTAAAAATTCGACTTGACTCGACTCGAATCCTAAAACTGCTACTTACACACCTCTAATACTTATGAATATTTTCTGAACTGTTTAGCACTTCTGAAAGGTTTTCTCACTTCTGCTTCAATTATAAAATATTATTATTATATTATATTTAGCTGTTTAGGTGGGTGAAGGAGGAACTGGTAAACCCTTGATTCTATTCAAATTTGAAATAGCTAAATTTTTTGGCTGGCTGACTTTTGCCATTATGAAAACATGTCCTGAGAAGTTGGTCTCACAAGGAGGCCAATAACTTTGGTCTCAATTAGACTTTTCATTTGTTTTGAAAGTATAAAAAATAAGAAACGCCATTAGGGGACGTGGTTGGAGCCACAAACAAGTAGAGCTAGTTAAAAATAAAATGCTAAGATATGTACAGAACACCAGCCTATATGCCCTTATTTAACAAGTACTAATCAAATAATAATTTAGTAACATTTAACCTTTTCATGATAAAAAATATTTGCTGATGAGGCTCTGCAAACACAATAAAAGTAATTCAATAATTTTTTCATTATTTAAAATACTGAATGATGTGTAAAATCAACATTTGGTACAAAATAAATTAAAGTATTTTTGTAGAGCACACATTCTTATTCTTAAATATGAGACGCTGACACAAGTTATGCGTATTTTAACACATTGAGTGCGGGTCACACGCCCGCGGGTGATAGCAGTGCTTGCGCGAGCAGCGGATAGGTCGCAGGCGGTGGACGGATCAATACCGGATTGTACGCTTCAGTGTCGTCTAGCCCTTTGGCTTAGAAGGGTCGGATTTGCGCCGCATTATAGCCTGTTTCTCGCGTCACATTTCCTTGTTCTTCGTTCGTGGATCGCGCCATTTTGAGCCAGTTGGCGGGGGTTAGCGTGCCTGCGCGCGCAGCGGAACTGTTGCCGGCGGTTGACGAAGCAATGCTTGTTTGTGGAATTCAGTGTGGTCTAGCCACTTGCCGTATAAAGGTCGGATTTGCGCTGCATTGTTGCCTGTGTCTCGCGTCACGTTTCGGTGTTCGCCGTTCGTGGATCGCGCCATTTTGAGCCAGTTGGCTTGCATCGGAGTTTTACCATTTTATTTTTGTGTATAATAGTGAATCATTAGTATCGTGTTGTGTTATATTGTATTGTGATTTGTGTTATATTGTAAATATATTTGTATAGTGCGTTTTAATCTTTTCTGCAATGTTTCAACCAACTCCTGGGCCATCTTCGGCTCCTGACTTTGTCAATGAACCTGACAGTGATGGTGAAGTTGATGACCCAATCCAACATCAGATGATGGGAAATGTTTCAGATGACTCTGATTCTTATGAATCTGATGATTCTGATGTCGGAAATGATACTCCTGTATGGCGTATTTCAACTTCAGGAATGCGACCCATTGAGTTTGTACGACAAGAAACTTTACTAGTCCCAATTCCAGGTAACGGCAGTCCTTTGGACTTTTTTAATTTGTTGCTGGATGACGATGTTCTACAAAAAATTTGTGATTTTACTAATCAAAATGCGCTTGATGTATTTTTCAAACCATCACTCATGCCTAAATCTCGAATCCATGCTTGGAAAAGTCTCAACATACAAGAGCTAAAGGTGTTTCTGGGGTTACTCTTGCACACTGGGACGATACGTCTCAACAGATTACAAGATTACTGGCGAAAAGAATATTTATTTGGGCTAAAATGTTTTAGTATGTTTATGTCTAGAGACAGATTTCTTTCTATTTTCCGCTGTCTACATTTCAGTAACTCAAACGATGCAGTAAACAATCCCATTCAAAAAATTAAATTCATGGTTGATTACTTCAACAATAAAATGCTCGATACGTATTACCCCCAAAAAGAACTCTCATTGGATGAAGCTATGGTATTATGGCGGGGCCGCCTCCACTTCAAA
Source organism: Stictocephala bisonia (assembly GCA_035578905.1). Lineage (NCBI taxonomy): Eukaryota > Metazoa > Arthropoda > Insecta > Hemiptera > Membracidae > Stictocephala > Stictocephala bisonia. The sequence continues at coordinate 53,635 of JAQJVL010001987.1, forward strand.
CAATACATAAAAGGCAAACGCCATAAATACGGGGTAAAACTGTACACTCTGACAGACCATCAGGGTGTTATCTTAAAATTTGTAGTATACGCTGGTGCTAGTGATAAGGAAATTGGTGGGGTTGGACACACAGAAAAAGTCGTTATGCATCTTATGCGTGAAAAGCTAGGCGTGGGACACTCTGTCTATATGGACAATTATTATAATAGTTTCACCCTAGCCGCAAAATTACTTGCTAATAAAACTTATTGCACAGGGACTCTTAGAAGTGATAGAAAGCACACCCCAGTTGAAATAAAAAATGCTTCGTTGAAAAATGGCGAGACAATCTCTAGGTATGCGAATAGCGTAATGGTAGCGAAATGGAGAGACAAACGCGTTGTATCTTACTTATCTATGGAGCATGAGAATCAGATGGTCGACTTCTTGGACAAAAGAGGAAATATTAAAAAAAACCACTCGCAATAGTAAAATATAACGCTCACATGAGCGGAGTCGATCGCGCAGATCAGATGCTGTCATATTATCCGTGCGAACGTAAAACGCTAAGATGGTACAAAAAAATTTTTGTACATATCTTACAAATGTTATTGCTGAATTCCCATGCATTGTACAACAAGCACAATCCTAGAATGACCTTTTACGAATTTCGTCTTGAAGTGCTGCGCGGTCTTCTACCAGAACCAACAGTGACTCTCGAGAGCCCACTACAAAAAAGGGCGAGGAAGGACGCCCACAAATTTGCCAGAACTACAGAACGTGACAACAGAAACCGCTTGAGAAGGAAGAACTGTCGCTCATGTTGGATGAAAACCGGCAAACAAATCAGAACAACTTATTATTGTGAAACCTGCCCTGATAAGCCAGGATTGTGCTTGGGGGAGTGTTTTGATAAATATCACGATGATAACTAAAAGACAATGTGTACTGGATGGATGGATGGGCTGTAAATATATGTAAATAGAGTGTGTGTATATAATTGTGATGTGTCGAGTTGTGTTTATAACTATTGTCACTGTTCTAATTGCGGTAGGCGTCTCGCGGCGCGCATGGGTTTCGTTGCGATGTGCGGCTCCACCGCCGGCGGACGATCACTTCGGAAGCCCCGATCTACCAGAATTGAGGCCATAAACTGGATTTGGAGTATCAACCCTGTTTCCTGACTATATAAGGTATTGTTTTATTACAAAATATTATTTTAGTTTCTGACATGTTTTTAACATATTTTTTCAGCAGCGAATGTGTTAAGGCGAATATGAATGATGATATGAGTATAGAATGAGTGTGGATGAGTGCAGTCGGGTTACTAACTGACAATTCCCTCAGAAAGGGCAATTTATTAATAGACCAACAGCCAGGGCAACTATGGGACCTACAGCTTTACGTGGAATCCGAACCACATAGTGTTGGTCTGATTTTCAGCTAACTGACAAGTCTGCCACTCAGTTTTTTCCCTACACAACATCTGAACCTTGAATACCATCCAACATGGACACCCCAGACTTCTCTAGTAGTGTCCACGTTGATGGCAACCATTAATTAAGAGGACCGAGCATGGAACCTATCACCTACAATCTCCCAAACACTTTGTCCCCAAGTGACTGCACCACCAGTGCCGACATTAAATAGTCACAATTGTAGTCACCAGTAAGAATCTCAACAGACTTATGTTCTTGTTAGGATTTTCCAGGTTTATTTAAATTCCATGACTTTTTAAAGGTTTTTCTATTTTCTTTGTTACTGGACACCCTGTAAAGAAAATAAAAATTGTCTTATAATTTTTATCAAACCTGTGTAAACTCTGGCTGCCTATCTGGTCGCACGCTTTCATCACGGTAACATCGGGCCACCTGGAAGTAGCGATCCATAGAGCCTACCATGAGCAACTGCTTCAGCTGTTGAGGTGACTGAACCAATGAGTAGAACTTTCCCTCAACCCGGGTAGGCACGATATATTCTTGGGCACCCTGCAACAGGCGATATTTACATGATTCTCAATTTAGCATAAGCTATAACTTTTGTTCTCATTACTAATATTAGAAAAAAATCAGCCTTTAGTTAACCTAAACTAATTCGGTTTATGAAAACAAACGATGAGATATTGATTATGAAGTAGCGTAAAGGGATTGAATAACTAATGAAAGCATTAATAAATATAAACTGAAACACTATAATTAATTGTGTATTAAAATAAAAAGTATCGATTTATGGTACAAAAGATTTATGTACAAAATACGAACTTGAAAATATTAATAAGTTCTTTCTTAATTTTACAAAGTGAAATTAAAACAAAGCCTCATTTGAAGAAAGTTGAAAATCTAGAACTAGCTAAACAAAATACGAATGATATTAAATAATTAAAATAGTATCTTTTACAGGAGTCAGAGCAACTTTGGTTTTGGCTTGAAGAAGATTGCCAGACTAACAACAGTTTTTGGTGACTAGAAGTTGCATTTTGTCATCCTCTAAAGATGCAGTTGTACGTGAGGCAACTTCAGTTTCCCGAATGGATCTTCGACCTTTACAGGATCAGGTCACATTTAAGGACAGGTTCATGTGGGGTATAAGTCAGCACAGAGAAGGATTAGACTGTAAACGGAAAAGGAATAAGAAAAAGACGGGAAAGATGAGAGCTTTAATAGATGAGGAAGAAGAAATGAAGGCAGTTGTTCATGATCAAGAGTTGCTATACAACATGACTGGGTTATACTGGGAGAAACGTGTATGCCCCCAAGGATTATGTGGAAGGCTTTTCTCTACGAGTGGTCCCCTGAGTTATTAAAGTTCTATGCAAATGCTCTTCAGTGCACATTACCTGATCCAAGCAATCTCAGGAGATGGGATTTGTTAGAGAGTGACAGCTGCCCGCTTGAAATCTTTGCATGCGTTCCTTAAAGATCTTGAAGTGGAAAGAAATTCTCTAAATGACTTCTTAAAGCGTGTCTCCAGGACTGCGCTGGAGAGCTCTTACAGATTGTGGCTGAGGCGGTCAGAGTCCTGGTCACCTTGTGGGGGGAGCGTTGGGCCTGTAAAAGCGCTTTTAACCCATCTAGCCATGGTCACAATTCCTGGACCAAGTGAAATGATACAGCCAAACTAGCGTGAAAGCATCATGTATGATCCCAAACAATTCTGGTTCCTCTAAAATCATGATGGGCCTCTGTTAAGAGTGATTCCATTGTATGCAAGTTCTGCTATATATATTTAATAAAATATAATTCTTAGTAATTGAACTGTATTTTCCACTTTCTCAATAATTTGACCCTAATCCCAGACGCCCATCCCCAGCCACTATCACAAATTTATCTGCTCAACCAGAAATGCTTTCAATGACGCTGTCAACTGAGCCTGATTGTTACAGCTCTTTAAATCCTGTGAATTAATATCATTATCTGCAAACATTTACCAAACAGAAATTAATGTAGAAAGATGTTCTATAAATAGGTATACATAATAATGACTTGAAATTTAATTTGATCTGAAACTCGTTTTTAAGTTACTTGTTCGTCACTGAAAAACTATCTGCGGCCAGAATTGTTGTTATTGGAATTGACTTTTAAGATTGATTCTCAATTCTGAATCCAGTACTGAGAATCAGAGTAATAAATTTGTGGAATCGATGTTCAAACCATTTAAAATGAAACAAAAAGCTGGAAATCAACCAATTATTATATACAGTAATTGCTGAACATTTTACTGTTAATGTGTTGTTCTCTCATGAAAAAAAAAATGTTAATATTTGTTATTAAAATTAGACATTTTAGCCCTGGACAGATGAAAATTCAATAATTACTTACGTGTATTAATCAGTCAATCTGTCCACTAGAGAACTAGATGACACGATTCAAATCAAAAGACTCATCATCAGGTCATCAGTCTCTATTAAGTTTAACTTTAAACTTCTTCTATAAAAAGTTCACACATGTAAAAACATTTTAAGGCACACACTTATATACTTCTTACCATCCATATTCACATAAACTAGCAGCCTGCAACTCAATCAAGAATCAATAATTTTATTTTCCATTAAGTAAACAGGTTACAATAGGCATCGTCAATAAGTTACAAATAAAATTAAGTTGTCAAGTCCAACATATCACAATTCATATACTCTTCAATAGTATACAATGCTTTATTTTTAAGCCACTTAGCTATAGTATAGCTATATTTATTACAAGGAAGTGACCTAATGGAAATCGGCAGTTTATTGTACAGTAAAACTTGTTGATACTTAAAACTATTAAAACACTTATTCAGTCTAGTACTGGGTTTCACAAGATTTTGCTTTTGTCTTGTATTGTGGTCATGAATTGAATTTACATCATTGAAATTGCTAATGTTTGCCTTAACATAGTTTAAGTTACAGCTAATATATATACATGCAAGAGTCATAATATTGAATTGTTTAAAAGTTGTTCTGCATGAGTCTGACTTGGACAATCCACTTATTATTCTAAGAGCCTTCTTTTGCCAAATAAAGGCCCTTTTAGCTGAACTTGAATTACCCCAAAGGCATATACCATAATTTAAGTGAGTATGAAAAAGACCAAAGTATACAATGACAAGAACTCCCAGATTCACACACTCCTTCAACCTCCTTAAAAGATAAGTAACTCTGGACAGTTTTTTACACAGATTCACATGTTCGTCCCAACAGAGTTAGCTATCTAAATAGATACCAAGCAATTTTACAGGTTAAAATAGATCATTGTCTACATCTAATAAATGGGTTTTTAAAGTAAATATTATTTGTTCAGTCTTGGTATCATTTATTGACAGATCATTAACAGAAAACCAGTGTTTTCCTTGTTCAAATGAGCTTTTAAGTTGACATTTTACATCTAATATATCTAAACTAGAGTTACTAATGGTTGTATCATCTGCATAGAGGACAGAGAAAGATGAAACATTATAACCAAAATCATTAATAAAAACCAAAAAAAGAAAGGGTCCCAATACTGAACCTTGTGGTACTCCTCCCGTTACATTTAAAAAATTTTGGTGAATCTTTGTTTTGTATACAAACCATCTGTCTTCTACCTGTGAGATAACTTTTCAGTAATTGTTACTCTTTGTAATGGTACATAGACTTCTTAACATTCCAATGTCCGACGTGAATTATAAAAAATAAATAGATACCATTAAACACGTAGCCATAACTAACGGTTTTAAACCGTTGTAATGATTGAAAAATTAATCACAAAACACAAAAAAATTCAGAAATAAAAACAAAAATATGTTTGCATATAATATTAATCTCTCATAATAATATTATAAAGAAAGAACTCAAAAAGCATGACATACAACTGGCATTTAAAATGTCTATTAAATAATAAAATCACTTAATCAAAAAGAAAACCACTGATAACAAATTTGATAAAACTGGAGTTTATAAGATCTCATGCAATGATTGTCCAGGATACTATATAGGACAAACAGGAAGATCTTTTTGCACAAGATTTAAAGAACAATATCCAGACCCCAAACACAATAAACAGAAATTACACGTCGCTCAACACCTCATTGATACTAATCATCATTCTCTTCAATCAATAGATGAAAATTTACAGATAATTCATTTTTGCCACAAAAGTGAACTATTAATATTAAACACACTAGAAGAATACAAAATTTACAAGTCTAAAAATAATCCACATTTACTCAATGACAAGATACATTTTGAATTCAACACTTACATACAAAAAAACAAAATCAATGGTCACAGCTGATCCTAATGAAAACAATGATATAGGTGAATGAAGGAGATAATTAAAGTTTACTCCAGTTCTTGTCTATCAATCACCCACAGGACTATATAAGTGTGTGCCATTATATGTTTTTACATGTGTGAACTTTGTATAGAAGAAGTTTCAAGTTCAACAATAGAGACAAATGACCTGATGATGAATCTTTTGATTTGAAAAACGTTGTCTAGTTCTCTAGTGAACAGATTAACTGATTAATACATGTAAGTAATTGAATATTTGTTCTTAAAATAATTTAAAACCAAGTGATTTTTTTAATTTAAGCTTACCCCTGGAGTTTTCCTGAAGAGAGTAGGAGTTTCCACTTCAACAAAGCCCCTGTGATTAATGAGAAACTCTCTCATCAGCATGAGGACTTTCGAACGCTGACGTAACCTGTACTGCATGTCTTTATATCGCAGGTCAATGTAACGATACTTCATTCTCAAATTTTCTTTAGGCTAAAATCATGCAAAAACACAATTTAAAGTTTAAAGCCCAATTTGATACACAAGCAGAATTAAGTTTTACTATACTTCAAAATTAACATTAGATGTTTAGTAAAGGCAAAAAGTAATCACCTTAGTGTGTGATGCTTTTTTTATCTAAAACACTAAATTATAAAATAATAAGTTAATTTTTATTTAGTAGCATACCAATTTTCTTCTCAGTGTAGTTTCTAATACAATTGTTAAAACAACAATAATATACATCTAAGAATTTATTATTTTGAAATAGTCATTCCATTCACATCCTTAAAACCATCCTAAATATGTATAATGAAGAACATGAAAAACTCCTTACCTGCCATGAACTGATCATATCCCCAATCCAATCCACCTATCTCCCATCTTCTTAAAAAACTTAACCATACCATTACCCCCTGCAAACAACCTGTTAGTGTTAACTACACTCAATCAAACCAAACCAAACTATCTGGACACCCTCAAGACAATTGGATTCCTTCAAATTAGGCCTAACCTTACATCTACCTATTCTCTAATAGACCAAAAACCTAAACTAGCACCAACACCCACTGGTCCACTCCCTATTCTTCCCAAAAAACTGTCTACCAATCTCTCTACTACTTTCAATAACCTTTCTCTTCCCAACATCAGACCTACAGAAACTGCTGATTCTTGTCACAACCATTCTGTGTCTCAAACCACACTTTCCAAACCCAAACTAAACATTTTGTCCAAAGGTCTTACTTTCAATTCTAATTCTCAAGTACACCAGTTCTCTTTAATTTCTGATATAATTTCCTTTGGCTGCAACCTGAAGATAAAGACGTTTTTTGAGAACATCACCTTCAACCCTAATCCTACCGATTTGGCTGAAATCTGCTTAACTTGCTTCAAGCCTCCTTTCAGCTTTGACTCTCAACCATTACCTCCTGACTATACTATTGAACTGCACCTTAACTTCATCCTTCAAAAAGAACCAGATCCTCAGATCTTATTCCAACTCCTTGCAGATCAGAACCTTACCATTGCGGAATGCTGAGCCATAAAATTCTTGAAATCCATTGACGAAATCATGATCCTTCCAGCCATACTGGTGCCACCACTGTCTTTCTTAACAAATCTGATTGTATCTATAAAATTAACCTCTAGTTGTTTGATTCCTCCACCTACAAAAAATTTACTTCAATCCTAACAAAAACATAACCAAGAGAAAACTCTCCACCTTCATCATGCCAAACACCAAAACCTAATCACTGCCACCCGTATCCTGTTGATAAATGAACAACCTATTCCACCTAAGTTTTATATCCTACCAAACATCCACAAAGACACCATCCCTCCCCTGGTAGTCCTAATGTGGCCACCTAAAATTCTGTTACCAAACGTATCTCTGCCTTTGTTGATAACAAACTCTGGTAGGACAGCTTCCTTCTTATGTTCAAGATACCAATGAGTTCTTTTGTTTTCTCTCCAATCTTCCCAACCTCTCCCTCCTAATACCAAACTGGTTACCATTGATGCCATTTCACTTTACACTAATGTACCTCATGCTCATAACTTAGGTGCTATTGAGAATTTCCTGACCAAATGCCCTCTCATTTCCAAACCTAACACTTCTTCCTAGTTCATCTTATTCCATTCATAAGTGAAAAGAACCACTTCCAAAGTTTTAACATCAACTACCTTCAGATCAAGGAGACCTCTATGGGTACTACATAGTTCCTTCCTATACCAACTTCTCATGGGAAAATCGGAGAAGACTTTCCTTAAAAAGCAACCTCTTCAACCCCTTTGCTGTCTCCGTTTCATTGATGATATTTTTATGATCTGGACTGACTCCAAGCCTTAAAACCTTTCTTCATTGCCTACAAAACTAAGCAAAAATTTTAACTTTGAATGCTTATTAAAGGTATATAAGAATTCATAAGCAATTTTCGTAAGCAATTACAAGACAACCAAAAAGCAAATTTTTACCGCTACTTGAAACAGTAATTTATTTCAACAAATTTGATATGGGATTTTTCAGATTCTTTTTGATTACACACTCACACACACACAGATTATAAAATTGCATATCCATGCTATAAAAGTGTTTTATAATTTTACTAGCTGTACCCGCCCGCTTCGCCGGTCATAATATTGAGTTTTGATTGTATAATTGAAATGTGCAGCAACCTTTCAGTTTACACAGTATCCAATTTACAACAGCTGATGTTTTGTGTAGTTTACTACTGTACTCAATTAATTTTAATTTTGAAAATTTTGCCTACCACAATTTTATTCTATTTGTTTTTATTTAACAGCTGTTAATCAAATAAATCAATCAATTAATATAGCTTCACAAGAAATCAAAACATAAAAATATAAACAGTTAAAAAAATTAACACATGGTTTAATTTACTTTTGACATATTTAAAACCAACAGCTGATATTCTTTTTATATTTGACTTATTATACCTTCATGCATCCTGCTATTTGATTAACATTGAAAGTTTAGAAGTCCAAGGAACAGAGCCCTGAGGGATTAAAGAAACGGGAATAGGACAGAAATCTTCCCTGGGGTATATAGAACAACTTCCCCAAGTTTCATGGCGATCGGCTGGACGGTTTGGTAGCGCATAAAGGACAGACAAACATACATTGGATTTTATAGATATAGATTTATAAAACACTTTTATAAATATGCAGGGGTTTTAACTATTAAATAGATTTGGTTATTTTTTTCAATTGCCACAGTATAATGTTATGTTACAATGATTATTATTATTTTTTTATAGTAACCCACTGGCCATGACACCAACCAGTTGAACTATCAAGTGCCCAAAACAGCCTTCAGGCCTAATCATGCAACACTTGAGAAATAGGGTTTACTGGCTGAGTGAGAGTTTAGTCCCGCAGTCGATAATCATATGCTGCTTTCGGCATCCATAGAAACCGGCCCTTATTGCTGTAGAAAAAATCTAGGTTGTGAAGCCTGTTTGCAATCTAACTCATCTGACAACACTCCGAAAGGTCAACCAATAGATTAGTCCAACTGAACCAGTGTTGCCTTGTAGAACTCTGTAAAAAAATTGCAGGTCAATCACAGTTCGACGAGCTAATAAGGTTGATAAATTCAGTTCTGCATGCGTTTCACTTCACCAATCTCCAGAAACTTCCACTCCATATTCCATGAGAGGGATCCCCTTTGGACGGCCTCGACGACTACATTTGGGTATACTCAGTACCTATTCCATATAACGGTGTCATGCATACTCAAGGTTACTTCGGATCAAGGACTGGTACAGTGTCAAACAAGCGTGCTTGTTATTGAATGGCGATCCATATGACGAGATCAAAGTTCCTTCAAGCTTTTGGTACAATACAGTTTACTTGTTCAGAGAAGATTAACTTGGAGTCTACGAGGACGTCAAGATCGCGAACAGAACGTTCTCTTTGATTCTACAGCCTCTGATGTCGTAAAAGAAGAATGACAGATATGTTTTACATGTGAACGAAACCACCACCACTGTTTTGCTAAGGTTACGGCTAAGGAGCAGCATGTTACGGCTAAAGAGCCCACTTCACAGCCGAATTGATACAAAATTGAATAGCCAGATGGTCTCTTGTATTAGCAATCTGCATAGATATTTTAATAACGTCAGCATAGAGCTGAACTGCACAGTTCAGGAAAGATGTAATGTCGTTAATAAATAACAAGAAAGACAAAGGTCCCAAGTTAGACCCTTGTGTTACTCCTGAACTGGCAACAAAGTTATCTGAATACATACAACCAAATCGCACTTTAACTGCCCTAAACCATTTTGTTATAAACGGTAAAAAATCATTAAAATCTTTTTTAAATTTTTTCTTTTTTAGATTTTACAGGATTTTTACTCAAATAATGTTTTATCTCCTTATCTCTGTATTCGAGACTAGTAATGTTTTTAATTAGATGCTTATTTTAATTACCAGTAACTAAACTCTGAAAGAGTTTAATTAAAGAATGTTGTCCCTTTAGTATTTTATTGCCAATTAGGTGCTCATTTGAGTTGTTCACATCACATACTTTATTGATTTTCAGCTTGTTCAGTACTTTTTTCTTTTATCAGTGTCAACTTCCATTTTTGACCACCCAAATTTTACTTCTGTTTTCTCATTCTGCCCTAAGGTCACTTGATCTGCCATGAGACCCACAAAACTAACAGGCATATTCCTCACATGAGATTTGAACACTTTTAGTCTTAATAGCCTTTGAAAAAAAGCAGCACACAAAATTATTGCTTGACTCAAAAAATTAAAAAGGAAAAATATGAATTCAAACAACAAAATTGATTGAGCTAACTTCAAAGCACAGACATAATAAACTCCACATCTAAGACCAAGCAACCAAGCACTTTTATAATAAGACCTCAGTACTGACTCATCACTTATATAGGCTTCTTATTAAATCTTATATATTTTGATATTATTGATGTATTATTATTGTTATTTATTTTCTGAACTTATCTTCTTCTAAAGTAATTTTGCTAATTCTAATGAATTTATATAAAAACAACTGGTGACAATTCTGAGTGAATGATATTTAATTTTTATTTATTCAATTACATTTCTATATGAATGACTAAAATATGCTTTCATTAATACGTTTAAAAACAAAAGATACTTTTTGGTTAGGAAACAATGGAATCTTGTGAATAAGCCCAAAAAAATAATAACGTACTAACTTACCCGGGTATGTGTTCGAATTATGAAAGGCATATCAGTTTTAGCAGGGTTAAGAACTTCAAACTCCTTCGTAAGAACTTCTATTTCCCCAGTTGCCATATTCTGGAAAAGCAGATTACAATTTTAAGTAACATACACTGAATATTGTAATCAAGTAAAGAAGTAATAATAAGAAAGTCATAATTAAAATACAGAACATGCTTACATTGAAATGAAATGAAATTTGTTTTCTTGTTATTGGCAAAGATCAATCAAATAAAACTTAATATGTGTAGGAGTAAAATATAATACTACTGTATGTGTGGTATTCACCACTCTACGTGTAGAAACATCAAGTCCTGATGGCTGCAACGAACTCACATACTGAGTAAAAGACACCAAGTAGATCGGAGATAAACCTCTTTCCTTCAGGAGGTACGTTTACATGTTGAACACTGGTTTGCAGGCTAATTCCATCAAAGTAAACTTGTTCAGAAGTACTTGATTGAACAGAATAAATTAAACAATGTAATGCAAGACAGGTCAACAATTCCATATTCCCGAAAGTTTTTTTGCAAGATTTTCTGTATTTTAAATTATCAACAATCCTAATTACTTTCTCCTGAAGCAGGAAGGCTCTCTTGAAATGCAAGACTGCATATTTTCCCCGCAGTCTTATAAAATAGAATAAGTATGGGTAAATAAGGCCAATATAAACCATTGACTATTCTGGAGATGAACAAAATGTATTAATGTTTCGCAAAGCAAATAAGCTTGAGACAGTCTCTTCATCGGATAGTTACTTTTATTGAACAAGATTTTAACTTATTTGATACAACTTATAGTTTCATTCTCACAAAGTTATTAAGTTGTTCAATAACAGCTTCTTCAGACTGATTCAAAGCTATGTCATCTTAAAATAACGTTCTTCAATTTTCAATTAGCCAAAGTTGAAAAATAACAGGTATTCTTGGTTTTCCATCAAGTGAAAAAAAATAAATAAAAAAAAAACAGTAAAATTCTTATAATGTTTACTGTTATGTATAATGCAAAATAATAGTTGAAACGTTGAAATAGCATATTACTTAAGTTTCTTACTATTGGTAACAAACAGAAATACTGTAATGTTAGTGGGCAGTATTGGAGGCAGAGAAAACAAAAGGCATTATTCTTTTATTACTAAGTTCATAGAGAATTTAGACAATGAGTTATTAGGCTGCATGCTACTGAGTTTTCCTCCAATTAAGAAATTCCTTAATGGTGTGGAAAAAGTGATTTAACAGCCAACTCCTTATTTGCTTCTTGAAGTGTTGTCAGGTAGTGTGTAGAACCATACAGGATGGTAACAAGTTTTGTATATGGATGACTGCTCCACATCCAGTTCTTGTCTAGAATGTACATTATCACGTATGAGTTATTATGTATGTATGTTTCATAAGTAAGAGGTAAAACATACGTTATACAATAGTTTTGCATATTTTGTGGACTGGCAGTCCCCATATACAAAGGCCAAAACGGAGATGTGAGTCAATAAACAAAACAATTGCTATTTTCTACATCACAATTTTCCTAGACTCTTTTAACAACATACAGTCCTGTATATTTAGTATTTTACACAGCTCATCTAAATGTGGTGATCAGCAGTTCCCTGTCAATAGTAACTTCTAGATATTTGGCAATGTATAAAGTGACAGTGTTAGGTAGAACTTCTATCTCCTCTTTCTTAAGCAAAAGAAATTGTTTTAGCTTTCATTGACTATTGCAACAAACAGATTGTCTGACGCAATGCCCTTTACTAAGCAATGCTGCTGTATAAGAAATTCATAATCAAAAAGATGTTTCAAGAGGCTGCTCATAACCGTTTCTTAAAATATCTTAATTATACTGATGATATTGGGCAGTAATTGAAACTTTAACAACATTATTCTCCTTCAGCAAAGATACTACTTTAGTTTAATTAAGATTAGATGGAAATTTTCCTTCCTTAAGTAAAGATTTTTAAGGTGGGCCAGTGAATGGGCCAGATCACCTCATATATAGAATGCCACTAGCACTGATTGGCTAGTTTGATTTGTCGTCTGCTTCTTCTTCAGGATTGTTCGTTTTATTTTCTTATTCCCTTCGGCATTCACATACCGATTATGTTACGGTTACATACTGTACAAGGGGAAGTTAGTTAGTACGTTGTGATTGGACTAATTATTGTGTTATTTTGAAATAAAGCCTTTGTTTATGTATCAACTGTGGATATTTTTTATATTTTACCTTGTTACATAATTGTTAATGGTAAAGCGGGCATACTACTAAAGAATCAGAATCGAACTAAGAATCAAATCGAGAAATTTTAGAATCACGAGAATTCAGAATCGACAAAATTTTGGTATTGTCTAGACACATTCCTCCTCAAAACCCATCCTGTTACTGTTATCCTGTTACCTATCCTCTTCACTATTGTGCAGTGTTGGACACAGGACAACTCGTTTCATCATGTTAGTATATTTGGCATTTCAATACTATGCAGGGTTGGACGCAAGAAAACTTATCATATTAAGAGTATTTGGCCCTTCACTACTGTTCAATGTTGGATGCAGGATAACTCACCACATCATATTAGTGTATTTGGCCCTTCACTAATGTGCAGCGTTAGATGCAAGAAAACTCATCACATTAGGTTAGTGTATTTGGCCATTCACTAATGTGCAACGTTAGACGCAAGAAAACTCATCACATCAGGTTAGTGTATTTGGCCCTTCACTACTGTTCAATGTTGGATGCAGGACAACTCACCACATCATATTAGTGTATTTGGCCCTTCACTAATGTGCAGCGTTAGATGCAAGAAAACTCATCACATCAGGTTAGTGTATTTGGCCCTTCACTAATGTGCAACGTTAGACGCAAGAAAACTCATCACATCAGGTTAGTGTATTTGGCCCTTCACTACTGTTCAATGTTGGATGCAGGACAACTCACCACATCATATTAGTGTATTTGGCCCTTCACTAATGTGCAGCGTTAGATGCAAGAAAACTCATCACATCAGGTTAATGTATTTGGCCCTTCACTACTGTGCAGCGTTGGACGCAAGAAAACTCATCACATCAGATTAGTGTATTTGGCCCTTCACTACTGTGCAGCGTTGGATGCAAGAAAACTCATCACATCAGGTTAGTGTATTTGGCCCTTCACTAATGTGCAGCGTTAGATGCAAGAAAACTCATCACATCAGGTTAGTGTATTTGGCCCTTCACTACTGTGCAGCGTTGGACGCAAGAAAACTAATCACATTATGTTAGTGTGATTGGCTCTGCACTATTGTTCTGGGTTGAAGGCAGAACCACTCGTCACATCACATTACTGTATTTGGCTCTACACCAATATGAATTACTGAAGGCACAAAAAAGCATGTCACGTTATCTTCAAGATCCAACTATCCTCATTTTATATTATTTTACAAACCAACAGCAGTACCACTTTATAAATTTGTTGTCAGTTATTACTTAAGTTACAGGATATAATAACACGAAAAAAATTTGTAAACGTTGTGTTCATTCATGTAGATTAAGTTCTTGGAGGGTGTTTGTTTCATAAAAATGATGCAAAGTAGTTACAAACTAAGTACACAGCATTGATGGATGACTCTTGCCTAACTGTTGCATCCCTTATAGGGAAGCATGTCTTAAATAATTTGTTTGATGCCATCAATAGACAAAAAGCTCATGAGATCTTGTGCTGTTTGGAATCTTAAAATTGATGGACGCCAACAGTTTGAGACAATCAATGAGGCTTCATGTCACTTTAAAGAAAAACACAGGGTCAGAAAGAGCCTTCCTTTGTTTAAGTTTCAGCTTCTATTTGGACATTGCCATCCTATTGGACATGATCCTCATTTATTATATAAATTTCCAATTTCTATGCAATCAATGTCATTTTAATGTAAGTTTAATGTAATATTACTTATTATAGTCAAAAGAAAACTATTTGCAGAAACATAGATAAGTCATACAAAAACGTATTTGTACTTACATCAGATACCTGGTCTGGTGGTCGAGCGCAGACAGTACCAGAGATCCTAATGACACTTTCAAGGGGTGTATCCCCAAGGAGTTTACCAATAGTAGACTCCATCTAAACAAAACATTTCTAGATTATAGCAAACATGTGCGAAATAAATTCCTACTTTTTTAGAATTTAGTATATTAACTCTACTGAATTTATTGACATAAGAAGCAAAAAACACAACTTATTAGGCATTTTCTGGGTAAAATAACACTTGAATTTTATTGATATTTTACAGATATAAGAGCCCCCAAAATCTTTTTATGTATTTACGAATAATAAATTGATTGTTACATGGCTAAAAATACATAAATGTCTAGTTGGCTCCGAAGTTTTGCGAATACCTAACATTTTTATATATTAGTGATTTATGATCTACTATCTTTTTTTATTAACCCTTTTAGGTCAAAGTGGGCGAAGCGTTGCTCGCACATACTTTGCGAAAAAGGCGATGCGGGTGATATGCCGTCCGCACACAGCCGTACGAAACCGGCAGAGTGGGCAATCGCACGCCCTCCCGTAATTACACTGAAAATGGGTAATTTTGCAAAATAACTGCCCATATGTTGTGCTATTTTTGCAAGAAACAGAATATAGAAAAGTTGAACTTATTATTTATATTCCTTGGCTGCCCAGACTGTTGAGAATATTTGATAAAATAAAGTTTATTCATCAGCTGTTTTCAAGACAACTGTTCTTCTGCCGATCTTAGTTCAGGCGTCAGTCAAGTGAAGGAGTTGTTTGTTTATGTATGTGTTTTGGTTATTGTGCTGATGTTATTAGTTGAAAAGTTTGTTGTTTGTAAATAGTTTTGTGTTTTTTTATATCTTATTTTGTAAAGTATAATAATTTAACTATTTTCATTATGTGAAAAAATATGGATTAGAATGGAATACACCACTAAACATTTTAAATAGTGTAAAAAATTAACAATGACATTACAGAAAATTTCACCTTTTGCAGGAACTTAGTAGGCCTAATAATTGTACAGCATGTTAACATTTATTTTTCATTTGTAATAGTACATATATCAAGCATAAGTATAATGCAAAACTTTACATTCTTAAAATGTTGTTCTTTATTTATCAGCTAAATGTAATGAAATTTCGTACTAAGCTATAGGACTGTAATTGAAACAGAAATAAGAGGTTTCCTAATATGTTAAGTTATTTTGTAATATGATGGGTCTTGAATAAGGCGACATGTTGCTGCTACTAAATCCTGTTTTATTCTGCCCTCGACTAGCTAATAAATACAGTAGGGAAGGGGGTGTGCAAACCGGCCCTTATCAGATGATCTTGGTTGGACAACTCAGCTTACTAATGAAACTTAATAACAATCATATTACATCTCCTTCTTTATACTCCCTCTAAGTTCAGATGGTATTTTGATTGACGAGACGGCATTTTGAACCACAATGGCTGACGCTGGCATGCTTGATTTAGATTTTCCCGCTTTATTTTTGTTTTCTTCTTCATTATTCATTTTTTACTATGCTCACAATCACACACAAAATAAAAATACTAGCACTGGCACTTCAAATCCATACATAATATCCCATCGTTAGACTGCGCCATGTAATATGATGGGTCTTGAATAAGGCGACATGTTGCTGCTACTAAATCCTGTTTTATTCTGCCCTCGACTAGCTAATAAATACAGTAGGGAAGGGGGTGTGCAAACCGGCCCTTATCAGATAATCTTGGTTAGACTACTCAGTCTACTAATGAAACTTATTAACAATCATATTACATATTTTGATATGTGTCAAAATGAAAATGTTGCTGTGTGTTATTATTTTATATATATATCAAATTTAAATTGCATTAAAAAAAAAGGTTAATATTTCATTATTTTCTGATTGCCCATTTACAAACTTAAAAAAAATACCAAAAACTTAGGTGATATTCTTTTTTTAATAATAATATAATATTTTTTGTAAATGCTTACAAAAACCCTTGATTTGTTGCAGTCTTTTTCAGTAGGCTAGGGTTTCATATCACATATCTAAAAAAGAAGTACCAAAAAATCGATTTTTTGGTGCAGTTCTAAAAGGGTTAATGGTTTGTGCTTTGTGTAGTATGTTTGGTATTTGTAAACTATTAACAATGCAGTGGGGGTTTTAAAGCCATTCGCTAACAGTGTTGAGGTTAGATGGGAAGCTGGCCGTGGGTCAAAACTACTCTCCATTTCAAAAGTATGTAGACCCAAGTTTATAAAGACACCAACCTTGACGAATAATGATAATCATTGATACTTTTTTTGTATTATAGAGAACTTAGTTTTGCGTTGAACCATGTCTGTCAAATTATTTTCATAACTCGTTAACAATTTTTTATTAGCGATTGTTTATAAAAAGACTCGTTTTTTCGTAATTTATTACAAACCATCAACTTTTAAAAATTAATTGACGTTTGATGTAAATAAAACTTTACCAAAACTTTGTCAATAGTTTTCAAACGTCACCTTGAAGTTTCAAAATTTTAATTTTATTGTTTTTTAAGTTCTTGTAATTTTTGTGGATTAACTTTAATTCGGCTGTGGAAACTGGAATTCAGTATAATTTGGTATTGTTGGTATGGGCTTGATTCATGCAAACCAAATAAAATGGTTTTCAACCATAAATGTTGATCAGTGATTTTTATTTGACGTTTATTTGATAGCGTCGGGATACGCAGTCAGCCGTTAACGATTCCTTCAAACGCCTCACCCACACGGCATCAAACTCCCGCGATGTTGCCTCATCTCCGCTCCATGCTCCAGCGGCATTGGACTCTGACTGCCACTGTTAAAACTTCCATTTGCTGTATTCTTTCAAGTTTCATCAACCATTTTCCATCAGCATTTTCTCATGAGGGCTTTGGACCTCCAACAGCAGGTTTAAAAATGGTAGCTCTCGTTTCATAGGGATTGTCGATTATTTACAGTTCAATATTTACAATATCAACGTCTCCTTTGAATATTTACAAGTATGAATAATATATAGAACATTTTTCGTTTCATTTAAAATCATATGAAACAGTGCTTTTAAGGTTCACTATTACAGGCTCAACTTGTACTTCTTCATTTAAATGGTCTTTCTCCCTGTAGTCCCCAGTCTAGCTCGGACCTCTGAGCTGATAAGACGCTCCACCATATCGCTCCGCTTATCGCTAGAGTGCACGTTTTATTCTGCTCGTGTGCGACAACTTATAACTCTAGTCAGTGATTTATTTATGAAGTTTTAATTTTCCTAATACCATGTCTGCCTGTTATGTTTGCAACGCATCGTGTGACATTGCCAAAAGTGACAGTGTTGTGAAGTGTGCCGGAAGTTGCGGTAGGGTTGCACATCGATCTTGTACCAAAGAAGATAAAGAAGGAAAGAAAACAAGAGCTTCGTGAAAGTGTAGAGAGTGCAGAAACAACTCCTCCTCAAAAAGCAGCACACAGTCTTCGTCAACCGAGCTAACCAAAGAGTTTTTGGTTCAAGTCATGGGACAGTTTAAAACTGATTTTTTCAGTGAGCTAAATGATCACAAATCTGAAATGGCCGCGCTTTCAACGTCAGTTCAATTTATGTCTGACAAAATGGATGAATATACCAAGCTCATGGAAGTTATAAAAGTAGAGCTAGCAAGTTTGAAGGAAGAAAACAAGAAGCTTAAGGAACACAACACAACCCTGACCAGTGAGAAGCGTGACTTGAAGGAAAGGATGCGCAACTTGGAGCAGTACACAAGGAAGAACAATGTCGAAGTTAGTGGAATACCAGAGGCTGCCAGGGAGAATGTCCTCGACATCGTGAAGGATGTGGGAGCTGCGCTAGGAGTCGAGATACATGAGAATCAAGTAACTGCTGCACACAGAGTACCATCCTACAAGAAAGAACGGACACCGTCACTCGTCATTCAGTTCAACACCAGGTCAACCAAGGACACGCTGCTCACCAAGTTCAGGGAGATGAAGACTCTATCTGCTCACCAGGTAAATGCTGCCTTCCCTCAACACCGGGTGTATGTCAACGAACACCTGTCTCCCGAGAACAAGGTGTTTCTAGCAAAACTCAAGCAAAAGTGTAGGGATGTAGGCTACGCTTACGCGTGGTGCAGAGGGGGAAAGTTCTTCGTAAGAAAAGAAACTGGGGAAAACAGTAAAAGAATCAACTCATATGATGACTTTGACAAAATCAAGTAAAGACAGGCCCTCCAAGTCCCAAAAACATTGTCCTCTGTTCAATAAGTTTTTTTTTTTTTTTCCATGTAACTCACTTTACATTGACGTAGTTTACAGAAAATGTGTGAATTTTGTACTTGAAATGTTGTTGTTTTTTGTAATAATCACTTTTTAGAATTCTACACAAAGTAAAATAATCCTGTTATAATGGCTCAAACAGCAAACAATTGTTTATTAGATTTTTTTGATAATAAGTCTAATAATATAGTTTATAACTTAGTTTACACGAATATAAGAAGTCTAAGACAAAACTTCAATAGTTTTCTTGTAGAGTTACATGGGTTGAATGAACTACCGAATTTCATAATACTAAGTGAAATATGGGTTGAGTCACACGAAATTAATCTTTTTAAAATTCCAGGTTTCAATGTGTTTTATAAATGCAACCACGACTATAGGGCCGGGGGTGTGATTTGTTACGTCAAATCGTCAATAGTTGTTAAACAGATCAGTATTGAAATGCAATCAGCCGATGCCTTACTTCTAGAGGTAAGACTCAAGGGAAAGTATTTTAAGCTGGTTTGTTTATATAGACTTCAATTTGTTCCAGAAGCTCAATTTTTAGAAGAACTAAGCCATTTTCTTAACTGCGTGTCAGGTTATTTCGTATACGTTGGGGACGCTAACGTCAATATTCTTGATACAAATTCTACTTCACAAAAATATATCAACTTATTAAACTGTAACGGTTTCACGTCACTTATAAACTCTCCAACTAGAATAACGCCCTCTACAAAATCCTGTATTGACCACATTTTTGTAAGACACAAAAATATTAATTGTTTCAAAGCCGGGATATTTGACGTTGGCCTGACAGATAGATTAACTTCCACAGATTGTCGCTCTAACCCTATTAAAGTCCCAGACACTAATTTAATTAGGTCTAAGTTAGAAATAACTAATTGGGTAAACCTGTTCCAAATTACAGACACTAATATTTGTTACAATACTTTTTACCAAACTTTGGAAAATATGGTTAACTCTAGCTCCAAGACTATTTGTTTTAATAGTAAGTTAAATAAAGCTAAATTAAGTAGTCCTTGGATAACTTTCCATATTTTAAATGGGATTAAGAGAAGACAGAAACTTTATAAAATTTTAAAATCCAGACCGTATGATAGAGATTTTATTTGTTACTTTCAAAAATATTGTCAGAAATTAAAGCTTGAAACAGACAATGCCAAGAATAATTGGTTCAGTAAACAAATTGACGATTGTAGCGGTAATACTGGACAACAATGGAAAGTTATCAACAAGCTAACTGGTTCATCAAATAACAATTCTGTGCAAGAGGTTGAGTTAGATAACGGTGAAGTAATTTGCGAGCCCAATACTGTCGCCCAGGTTATCAATGACTATCTTATCAGTGTGCAGACTGTGGCGGGGGTGGGGGTGGTCACTGATGACACGGGACCTTGGACACACACAATAGACAATATTCTTTATTGACACATTCTTCAAGAATGGTAATAGTGTCATAGTGACAGTTACAGTTTAAGTTGAAATGGACATTAGAGTAATAAAATTAAGTTACATCAAGTGTCCATTCTTTACATGCTTCCAGGAATTCTTCAAGAGTGTAGAATGGATGGTTTATGAGGAAGTCGTGAAGTTCTCTCTTAAGCACACATAGCTTCAGACCTTTGGCTGCGGCTGGTAGTGTGTTCCATAGTTTTCTGCCAATTTAGGATGGTTTTTCTTCATAGAGTGCTGTACGGTGTGAGGGTAGAACATAATTAGTTGCATGACAAGTATTGTAGGGGTGGAGATCTTTTCCTGTTTGGAGGCCTTGTTGATGAGCATGCAGGATTACTTCTTGAATGTACAATCTGTATACTTCTTGAATGTATGGTTATTATCTTCATGGATTTGAAAGCGTTTCTGCAGCTCTGATAAGGTTCAAGGTCAGCGAGGATTCTAATAGCTTTCTTCTGTAGAATTAGTAACCTTTTGAGGTTTCTAGCTGAGGATCCTCCCCATACCACTAGTCCATATCTCAAATGTGTTTCTACTAGTGAATGGTAAGCTGTTTTTGCTGCCTCTACGTTTCCGATCCATTTTATCCGCCGAACAACATATATGCCACTGTTTATTTTTTTACAAAGTTTATTAACATGCTCATTCCAGGTTAAGTTACTGTCTAGGGTGACTCCAAGAAATTTTACATGGGTTTCAACTGCAATGTCAGGGATTTTAGGGATGTGGCCCTTTTTTCTACTGAAATTTACTTGTATTGTCTTTGTTGGGTTTACAGCTAGGTCATTTCTTTTGCAGTAACTCAGGGCCTTTTCTAGCGAGTTAGAGGCAGACGCATATACGCCTTCAGCAGTGGTGTTCTTGATCAGTAATGTTGTATCATCAGCATACATTACACAGGTAGTGTCGTGATCTTGGATGTATGCTGGAAAATCATTTACAAAGAGAACAAAAACACAAACACAACCTCTCCCATCCATACGCGCTAACCCGCACTCATTCCACATCACTCCGGTAACAGTTACTGAACTTATCAAAATCGTCAAAGGCCTCAAAAATAAAAAAATCTACCGGTTTTGATAAATTTTCTTTATTGCTCATTAAACAAATAATAGATTTGATAGCTCCAGCCCTGGTATATGTAATTAATTTAAGTTTTAGTACAGGTGTTTTTCCAGAACAATTAAAATTAAGTACAGTTGTTCCGATTTTCAAAAAAGGAAAATCCTCAAAAATTGATAACCTAAGACCAATTAGCCTATTGTCAATATTCTCAAAAATTTTAGAAAAATTAATGCTTAGCAGAATTTTATTTTTTCTTAACTATCACAACTTGTTTTGTAAACATCAATTTGGTTTTATAAAGGGCAAGTCAACTGAGGATGCTCTGATTTCAATAACTAGTCAAATCTACCATAGTCTTAACGTAAGCAACAAAACTACTGGTCTGTTCATTGACTTCAGAAAAGCATTTGATCTAGTTGATCACAACATTCTATTGAACAAACTAGAACTAGCAGGGATAAGGGGTTTAGCGCTTAATTGGTTTGCCAGTTTCTTAACAAATAGAAGACAACAAGTAAAAATTGATAATTGTTTTAGTCCAGCCATGTTGGTTCAAAATGGAGTTCCGCAAGGTTCAGTTTCATCAGCAACATTATTTTTAATATTTGTGAACGATTTATTGACTATAAACTTTAATGGCAGTATCACAGCGTTTGCTGATGATGTTTCTTTGTTATATTCAAATAAGAACACAAGAGTTTTAGCTGAATATATCTACCAAGATTTACTCACACTTAGAGCTTGGTGTATGTCAAATAAAATGATGGTAAATGTTGAAAAGACTAAGTTCATAAATTTTGATTTAACCGGATTCGATTTACCGTTTAATTTAAAATATCATTCTCCTTCTTGCGATTTTTTTATTTGCCATTGTCAATCAATAGAAAAAGTTAGTTGTATTAAATATCTTGGTTTAATTTTAGATGAAAAACTCAAATGGGATGAACATATTAATTACTTACACAACAAAACAAAATCTTCCATAAGGAAATTTTACTTTTTAAGAAATTTTTGCAAGACCGATTTGTTAAAGGTTTTATATTTTGCTCTAGTACATTCGCAGCTTCAATACGGCGTTACTTGCTTCGGTGGTACTTACAAAACTCTAATTCAAAAACTAAGAGTCACTCAAAATTTTATCCTTCGTGTCATACTAAGAAAGCCAAAACGAGAAAGTTCCTTTCCACTCTATCAAGAATTAAGAATTTTACCGTTCCAACATCTTTTTATCTTCAAAGTACTAAAAATATTCTTTTTGCGTAGTGGTAATAGAGAAGATCAAGGTTTGGTTTACCATACAAGAAATGTAACTTATGGTCTTTTCAGACTCCCAAAAGTAAATAAGAGTATTTTTAGACAATCTTTTCAATATTTGGGACCTAAACTTTTCAATCAATTGCCATTAAATATTAGAAATTCTAAGAATAAGTCTGTTTTTTGTATAAACTTGAAAGGGTGGTTACTATCTCAAAACGACATAAGCTATTTAAGCTCTGTACTTATGTAACTAAGTTTTATTAACATATTTTCTGATTGGTAAATGTCATTTACGTAACTTAGTAATAGTAATTGCTTTAGTATATTGTCTGTTAGAATTTAATTTCAATTTGTACTTGCAAGCACAGCAGGTGGAGTTTCTGTTTTTTCAATGGAGCTAGACTCATATTAGATGTTTTATTTTCTTGTCGTTTAATTTTTTAAACTGGCCACACAACTGTGTAAGTGGCCAGTCTTTTTTCCAAACAAGAATTTTGTATTTCATGTATTTGTAAATATTGGAAAATAAATCATTTATTCATTTATTCATTTTTAATTTTTTCCGCATGTTTTCCAGAGATCAGGTGTTCCTTACATAAAGATTCCATAGCATCCATAGCGGCAATCAGACGCTAGTGTTGGAGCTTGGAACGGAAACGTGGTAACGTCACGGGGATTTGATGCCGTGCGGGCGAGGCGATTGAAAGTTAACGGCTGACTGTACAACCTGACGCTATCAAATGAATGTCAATTAAAAATCGCTGATCAAAATTTATGGTTGGAAACCATTTTATTTGGTTTGCATGAATCAAGCCGATGTAACAGTACCAAATTATACTAAGTTTCAGTTTTCACAGCTGAATAAAAGTTAATCCACAAAAATTACAAGAACTTAAAAAATGATTAAATTAAAATTTCGAAACTTCAAGGTGACGTTTGGAAACTATTGACAAAGACTTGGTACACGTTTTATTTACATTAAACGTCAATTACATTTTTTAAAGTTGATAGTTTGTTAGAAATTGTAAAAAAACAAGTACTTTTTTAAAAACAGTTGCTAATAAAAAATTGTTACCGAATTATGAAAATAATTTGACAGACATGGTTCAACGCAAAACTAAATTCTCTATAATATAAAAAAGTATCAGTAATCATCATTATTCGTCAAGGTACACGGTGTCTTTGTAATCTTGGGTCTACATACTTTTTAAATGGAGAGTAGTTGTCTTCAACATTTTGCCACCTAACCCACTGAGTAATACTCGTGCTAACAGATGCTAGTGACAAGCAGAACCAGCCTTTCATGAACAAACTTGACTTTATTGTAAATTGAGGTTATCCGAATAGAGATCATAACTTAAGTATCAAAGGAGGATATTTATTTATTATTAACACATTGATCATCCAGATATTAGCAGACATGGATATTGGATGAGTGTGATAAAAATATATGAGTGAATGTAGTCTTTGTTACAAACTAATGCTGATTATTTCAGCATGATTATTCAGCACTGAAAGATTATTATCTAGATCAGATGACTGGGGCAGGTAAGGTGGGGCGTGCGATTGTAGACGGACATAAGAATGGTGCTGAATTAATACTAAAGTTTATGATTTAATTACACTTTTATGTTTTTTTTCTTCTTTTTATAATCTTCCAATAAAAATACATGTACATACACAGCTTTTTCTTTCTCAACCTATAAATTAAATTAATATATTTTCTGTTTATTTCAATTACAATAGGCATTGGTAATGTATTTCATTTTTCGTCGCTTCAGTAGAACAAACTTAAAAATGCCAACTATTCTTGTTATAAATTATAATTTTTATTTTTTTGTCCTCTTGTCTTCTGTATAGCTTAGTATTTTGTTTTTAGGATTTTGCGTAAGAAACGGCCTAGTAGCCCTAAATTCGCCCTTTTGCTAATAATTATTATTTACAAATAAACACATTTTTTATTATTATTATTAAGTAAGTGCCATTAATTAATAGCACAATGAATGGCATGAGAAATGAACAGCCAGATGTTATCAGCTGATCCATTTCAAACTGCATTTTGACTCTAACTGGGATCATACAAGAACCTTTACGTAATAAAGTTGACCAACTATGCTACTGACCAATTATATCATACTCATATAGTAGTATAATAGAACTTGGCTAATTCAAATCTCAAGAGACCAGTAAAAAAAATTCAAATTATTCAATAATACGAATTACACAAATATGTTGTTTATTTTCAATACAGTGCCTCTTCACACTGTGTTATGAATGAGGATTTTGTACATTGTCAAGGCCATTCAACGCCGCAATCACCACTGCCAGCAGTGTTTTGCTACCATTAAGTTATGCTGTACGGACTGTAGTTGATGGGGTTATAACCAAAACAAACACGAATTAGTAACAGTTCACGTGTCATATAATTGTACACTCATCAACATCAAGATAGGTCGGGTCCCTTACTCGTTTACGAGCTTCGTAATCAGGTAGATTCGAAACATTGCAAAAAAATGTTATCCTTGTTTTTGAAGTAGGTCGATAATGTGTTTGGGGGTATTCCATATTCTTTCACAATTTGCACCCTTTTCGACTTCACGTATGATGGTGACTTTTTCCTGCCATGATAACATTTTGTATTGAGTAAGTGGTTTACTCGACGACATGTTTTACATACTCTGAAAAACACAGTATAAAAATGTGAACACTGCAGTAATGTACAGAACATACAAACAACGACGCAACGTTTGACATGATGCCATGCGTAATGTCGTCTGTTAGTTGACGTGGTGGACTGAAGGTTACCGTACGCATGCGCCAACGCCAAGCAGCACACCACTCACATTAAGTCCACCCCACTACTCACCCTTCCCTTCTCCAATACTCGCACCGAGACACGTACGCCACAGTCTACATCTGTCATCGCATACTGTAGTTCTTGGAAAAATGTATTAATCTTAGCGTCTTGTTAGTTTACTCTTCTGACATTGAGAAATTTAAGTTGCACTGTAACAAATAAATGTATTTTGTTGTAATAAACTTCAAATTAACCAAAGAATATTTCGAATTAAATATGATTTTTCATATTAGTGTAATACAACGTTCAAGGGACCATGGAACATCTTCGAATTAGCGACAATTTTGAATTATAAACGTTCACACTAACCAAGTTTGACTGTGTTATCTTCGCTTCGTCCCAAACCTCTGTTGAGGTCTCAATTATCATAAAATTGTATCATGTATGACAATATGAAAATAAAAAGAATCATTACAAATTAAAACCTCAATCTCTGAGAGGTTTTAGAGGTTTTGGAATTTGACAAAAGTTAATCATGAGATGCTAGACGAACTGATAATATAGAAGTTCAAATGAGATCAGACATCTATACACACATACTTTACATGAGAGATGCAACAAGAGAGGTTAGCTGTCAGCTTTTGAGGTCGAGATGGAGCAATCTTGGGTGGCTACCCACATTGATTCGGAGTAGCTAAGAGAGTAAGCCTGTGTCTACCTAAGTTAAACGTGGCTGGCTACATAAGCTGACCACCAGTAGCTGGCGAGTGACTATGCTAGTTGATGCAGGTGTCATTTGGTGTGTTGCAACAAATGTAAAACAAACATCAACTAAACATGGAGATCAGTATTTTCTCACCACCTATTTTGATTTATTTTAAGTTATTATAATAAGCACGTATAAAATTTGTTGTAATAAAATCAAGCAGTGTATTAATATTCAAGTTTACATACTACGTACAAGCAGTTGAGAAAAAAAAAATAAAATTATAGTTTTGTTAGGTCAAAAAGTTATATTTAATGCTTTATGTCGTGGTCATTTTATGTAAAGATGGGGCATTTTTCCAAAGTAGTAAAATTTAATTTCAAATTTTAATAGCGATTGCTCCTGAATGCTCATATTTTGAATATGTATTACATTTCTTTGTAAGTAAACTTGTTAAATGAGATGAGAAACCACACAGGACATCTCAAAACTCTTCTTTTCAGTGTCTTAATAATAGCTGATTTAAAATAATGTACAGCCTAGAAGAAACCAATAGAGACCACCTTAAGATATAGCAGTATGTCAGTTGTAGTTACATAGAATACAGACCCATAGAATGTAAATATTAATCCTTTGTAATCTACTAAGAAAACATTTTAATTGGACAATCAACACTCTTTTCTTTCAACATTTTCAATGGAAATATCATCAGTTACAAGGGGCAGGCGTTGTAGGTTCGGTTATTACCGACCTTTTGCTATTCAGATATTAGATCCATGTTGTACACATACAGGGTAATCCAGGGGTGATTGGTCCCGAAATTCTAAACTACAATTAGCCGATATATATTTGTCTGCCAAATGATTACTTACCCCAGGATGTACAATAAGTTGAGTGGTGCCATGTCCATCACGGATGTGGCCAAACCGTTTTAATCGCTGAGCTCCTAACCAACCATAGAGCACTACCTCCTTTGTGATATCACTTGCTCGTAATTCACCACATGTGTGACTGCGGGTACAGTAGCTATTTACACCTAAAAAATTGCATGTGTGATTGTAATCATGTAGTATTCATGAAAAATATGTTTGCATAGGAAGACTACTATAGCATATAAAAAAAAGACAAATACAATAATAGGATGGAATTAATTCCTCTAAACAGTGTGCAAACTCATAAAAAAATAAGCAGAGCTTTAAGGGGCTATTAAAATAAATATCAATGTCCTATTTCAAGTGTTTCTTTAATGGTGAAAAGAAACTCACCTCTATTAATTAATTAAATTGTTAGTTGCATAATATAACCTTTCTCCATTAGTAAATCATTTTATTGAACATTAAAATCAATACTGCAAAATATTATTTTAGTTTAAAAACAACTTTAACACTAAAAAATAAATAAGTGTAAATATTAAGGAGAGAAATAATTAGACAAATTGACAGATAAAGTATAATAAACCCATTTATGCTTAGCTTTGGTAATCTAACATTTTGAAAATGGGAAGAAGAATGACAAAATGTAGAGGACAAGTCATTTTAAATAAACCTTGTCTGATCTATTTGTTGGCTTGAGCTTGAGGATTGATAAAGCTAACGAGCTTGAGCACGAGTTTACCTCCTCCCTCCCCCATCAAACTACCATTTTCTCCCGATCAAAAATATCCTCAACCATTCATTTTAGTTTTAAAGTAAAAATCAACATGACTAATATTTTAAACATGTAAGAAACACAAGCGGTCAAACAAAAAATGTCTCCCAATGAAGCCAAATCTGATAAGACACAGTGTATTCGATTAACTGGATAAATATATGTTCCATCCAAACCAATTTGAATTTCTGAACCTACTACACTAAACAATAATAAAACATAAAATTAAACTAATTAAGTAGAATGATGGCTAGTAAGATATGTACTGAATTATTTACCTGGAAGTACTGATCCTGAAGATCCATCAAGCTTTTTTGTCTCATCATTTTGAACAAGCTTATTTGTTACATCATTTTGATTGTTTTCAAGACCAGGTGCATTTCCATCTATTATTTCTATTGATAAAACTACAACCTCAACATTTCCAGCATCTCTCGTCTGAAAATTAAAATAGATTTTATTTTATATAAAAAAAATCTTAAGAAATATGTGTAAAGTGGACTACATTGAACAACTAGTATAATAGGAGAGATAATAATTAAATAGTATTAATACTGAGAAAAATCTTAGGACCAATATTAGAGTGGCAATGGAAGCACAATTCAGAACTAAGAGAACTGTACCTAGATTCAGATATTGTTGTGGAAGTGAAAAGCAGAAGAATTATGTATGCTGTCTACATCATGAGGAAGGATGAATGTCCTAGAAAACAACCTTGAAGGAATAAATCCACCTAAACGACCAAAACTTTGATGATGGACAAGTCCTACATTACATCAGGAAGCTGGGAAGGAGAAGGGAAGATGCAAACAAGGAGATTTGGAGACTATCATTTCTTGAGATAGTTACCACTTAGGGAACTAGTGGCCACAGCAGTAAGTAGCAATGGTAGATATAGGTTAGATTAACCCTTTGCGATCGTGCGGCCCGGCTGCCGGGCCACAAGAAATTCCAGACAGCTCGGAATAATTTATTGGTGAGTTGTCCTCGCCGCTCGCGTGGCCCGTCTCCCGGGCCGTGTCTTTCTCAGCACCAGCTCGGTATTTAACATGGCGGCTACCTCCCATCGACTCAGAATTATTTACTGCTACAAGCGGCAATATTGACATCGGATATTTAAAATTTAAAAAACTAGTACCCGATACTTTATAAAACTATTGTAAATTATACATTTAAACAGACCATTTAATAAGTATGAACGTCAATTTAATTGTAAAATACTAGTTTCATTTGTTACTTATTTAAACAAATTAAATAAATGATAGTTTGAAAATCTACTTGTGCAGTCACTATTAAAATTTGCTATTTTATTATAATAATTAATATCCTGACTGTCTATTTTGTACATAACATTTATATTGAAAGTTATTAGTATTCGATAAAATTAAAAAAGTTTATCTTGCTATTTATTTAATAACGAAATTTTCTATAAATATATTTGTTACCTATGCACTCACAATGGATTTGTCTCATTACTTTATCGTGAATAAAAATAGTTTACCAACGGTTTATAAATAAATAATTATTATGATGATTGTTTATATCCTTAAGTAACTGTTGTGTTGGTGTAACTACAAATAAGAAATTATTAAAATACAAAATTATGAAAAGACATTTATTGAAACCAATATACACTACAATAAAATGAAATTAAAATATTATTGCAAAATAAAATGAAATTAAACAATTAATTAGGCTATTGCTGTTACAATCGTTTCATGGTTATTATTGGGTTTTAAACTTTTTGTTTGACAACTTTCAAACATTCACTGCAATAGCCTACGTGAATAGGCAGTGGAAGACACGTTGTTATTTTATATTCTCTTGTGATTTGATTGGCAGTAAAATAAAAACAGCTGGTGTTTCATTTAGTTCAATAGTTTCTCGTTTGATGTCAGCACTTTACGGAGGGAGAGAGGGAGGGAGAGAGGGAGGGAGAGAGGGAGGGAGAGAGGGAGGGAGAGAGGGAGGGAGAGAGGGAGGGAGAGAGGGAGGGAGAGAGGGAGGGCGAGAGGGAGGGAGAGGGGGGAGAGAGAGGGGGAGAGAGAGGGGGAGAGAGGGGGGAGAGAGATGGGGAGAGGGGGGAGAGGGGGAGAGGAGTGATGGCGATATTGGAGCGTTGAGTCCGTTTGGTGCTCTGGTTTCTGCTCTCGTTGGCTCTTTGTTGCCTTGTGTTGCTCGACTTTTGTGTGTCTGGGTGTTCGCGCGTGTTTGCGTGTCGGCACTTTGTTCTCTCTGGTGTGTGCTTCTTTGTGTCTCTCGTGTTTCGTCGTCTCTCTTTTTCTCTGCTTCCTGTGTCGCGCTCTTTGTCGCCTCTCGGGCTGTTTTGTCGCTCTCTTGTTTTGATATGTCTTTTTGTCTCTCTCTCTCCTCCACTCTCTCTCCTCGCTCGCGCTCGCCGCTCTCTCTCTCGCGCTCTCGCTCTGCTCTCGCTCTCTCTCGCTCGACGCTGCTCTCTCTCTCCTCTCTCTCTCTCTGCGTTTCGCGTCGCGGCGCTCTCTTTCGCTGCTCTTGTCTCTTTCTCTCGTTCTCTCGCGCTCGCTTTTCTCGTTCGCGTGTCTCGCTCGCTCGTCTCTCTTTCTCTTGCTCTCTACTCTCTCTCTCGCTCTCGCTCTCTCTCTCTCTCTCTCGTCTCTCTCTCTCTCTCTCGCTCTCTCCGCTCATCGCGCGCTCTCCTCTTCTGGCTCTCTCTCGCTCTCGCTTCTCTCGCTCTCACATCTCTCTCTCCGCGTACTCTCGTCTTCGTCGCGCTCTCTCTCTCTCCGCCTCTCTCTTCTCGCTCCGTCGCCGCTCGCTCGCTCTCTCTCTCTCGCGCGCGTCTCGCGCCTCTGCTCTCTCTCCTCTCGCTCTCTCTCTCTCTCTCCTCGCGCCGCGCTTCTCTCTCTCTCTCTCTCTCTCATCTCTCGTCTCTCGCTCTCGCTCTCTCTCTCTAACTCTCTCTGCTCTCTCGTCGCGTGCGCTCGCGTCTGCGCTCGCTCTCGTCTGCGCGCGCTCGCTCTCTCTCTCTCTCTCTCTCTCTGCTCTCTCTCTGCTCGTCTATCTCTCGTCTCGTCTCACTCTCTCTCTTCTTCTCGCTCTCCGAAAAAACCCCCAATGTTCCAATCAAATTTACAAAAAAAACCACACCCACTCCAAAAAAAAACATACCACCACCCCCACAAAAACACCACCACACAGGTCAAAAGACAAAATCAAAGGCACCCACCACAAGCCACCCCCAAAACTACTCCCCCCGCACCCCACACTCCATACAACACAACTATTGTAACCTATTGCCAATTATCCCCCCAGCTAGACAAAAGTGTATCCAAAAAAGTCCAGGGCAGTAAATGTCGCCCTCAACCAAGTGGTGCCCAAGTACAGGGCTTAATTAACCGGCCCCCGGCCCCACGCCACCTACACTTCGCAAAGGAGCGTCCCCCAATATTTAGAAATGCACTGACATATGAACATCCATTTTGGCACAGCAACACAAAGATAAAAATCTCACAACCACAAAATAAAAAAAAATAAATATAAATACTAAGCCTTGCTACAGAGCAAAGAGAAAGAAGGAAAATCCACCTGTCACAACGAAGACAACTACATAAAGGTGACACAAAACACTAAAAACAACAACAAAAACCTTAAACAAAAACCTGAAAGTTAAAATATCATACCCCTCCTGAGGGGCAGTGCAAACTGACATTATTTTATATAACACCCCGCCCATTACAACTACTTCTTTTTTCAACGATTCACACAACCACCCCCAAGCAACCCTCCACTACAACCCCCACCAACACCCCGCCTGCCCCCCTTTTTTGTGATTTAGTTTTTTTTTTACCTATTATTTTAAATAAAAAACACCTTATTTATTTTATAGTTTTGAATTTTTACCGTAGCCAGAGATTGGTAACAAAACCCTCCAAGCTCCATCCCCTAAATCCTCCTAACCAATTTTTGCAAACCCAAACCCTCGTAAAAATCCGTACTGGGGGAAAATCTGGCTGTGGCTGGGCCCACCGAGAAAGGGTACAAAGGCAAGCGGGTTCTGGGCCCACCGAGATGGGCTACAAAGGCACGTGGACTCAAGAACACACGGAACAAAAAACACAAGGACACTAAAACTAAATCAACAAAAAGAGGAAGTATGAGCCATCCGAGGTACGAATCGTAATCTGTGTTAACGGCACAGTACACATCCTGCGTTCAACTGCTTTGTCACTGGTCTTTGTCAGCTGCTGAATACAGTGCTCCTGTATGACTAAATAGTGTTCAGACTAAAGCGATTGATGTCCAACTTAATAGGGTCATGAGATTTATTAGTTGCACTCCTCATGTCAACTCCACTTCCTTGGCTTCCTTCCGGTGCTGTGCAATATAGCTCCTCTAATATAGCTCCTCACAGAATAATACTTCAGGAGGCACTACTTTAAAAATTAATCAAGATCTTCATTTTAACACATCAATTGAGAAGATGGCCAAACGGAAGCACAGAAACCTTCCCCATTACACAACACAGGATCACCTCACGACAAAACGGTTTGCTTAAAAATTTTGAAACAACCCACCTCTAACGTACGCTTTTCCAGTTGAGCAGATCAAACTTATGATATCCCAATACTAGCTGGGGCCCGTAGCATGGAACAGTTTTGATGGCAAAAAATATCATTCCTAATTAATGATCCGTAAAATGCCTGTTGGTGGGGATGTAACCTTCCCTCGTAAAGAAGGGATGGACCAACACGGTTAATCAATTCCGAACTGGTTGGCGTTGGCAATGCCCATTAACTGAAAGTATTAAATTGGAATTGACACTAGAATCATATATGATGACAGCAGGGAGTCTATCCAAACACCAAACAACGGATCCACAGTAGTTTTAAAAGAGGATGCTATCGCTGTATTCTTTTACACAGAACTTAGCCAGCTTAAACAGAATCAGTGAGGCGTGTCTTAAAAGCTTAGAGGATTGGACATAGGCTTTGTGACAGGGATCACTTTAACATATTTTAATTTAGATCTAATCATATCACAACTTTTGGATCTTCATCCAAATTATACATCACAGTTTTTTAAAATTAAAAAAATATGGTAACTTCCTGACCAACAAACCCATAAAGATATAGGGGGGGGGGGGGGTGGGGGGAGGGGGGGGGGGGGGGGGGGGGGGGGGGGGGGGGGGGGGGGGGGGGGGGGGGGTGGGGTGGGTGGGGGGGGGGGGGGGGGGGGTGGGTTGGGGGGGGATTGGGGGGTTGGTGGGGTTGTTAGGGATTGGGGTGTTATTTGATGGGTGGGTGATTGTTTGTGAATATGTAACAAAATTGAAAATGATTATTACATTTTTAACGAAATATAATCAATAACAGTGTCGTGGGGGGGGTGGTGGTGTGGGGGGGTTGGGGGGGAGGGGGGGGGGGGGGGGGGTGGGGTGTTGGGGTTTGGGGTGGGGGGGTAAGGGGGGGGGGTGTTGTGTGGTGTGGGTGTGTGGGGGGTTGGGGGGTGGTTGAGGTGGTGTGTGGGAGTGTGGGTATTGATAAATGACACTTGATATTGATTAAAATCGTACAAATGTAATAATCATTGATCAATTTGGTAACAGTGTGATAACTAAATAAAATCCTGACTTGTTAAAACTGACGTTCTTCAGCCAAAATGCTGTAAACTTATGCAATGATTTTTAAATTTAAACTCAAATGAGTCGACAATCATACTTTAAAACAGCTAATTTTAAATAGTAAAATTAACTTAATTTTAAATTGTAACTTACTGATTACAGATTTATACAGTATAGTTACCTTATAAAAATAAGACATGACAACATTGACGTTGTATATTGTAACTGAATGCTTAGTGACATTCGTATTTTATTCATTCTAATTTTTCTTAACAATGTAAGAGAGGCTCTTTCACAGCTCTGTTTAAGGCTTATTATGAAACATAAAACTTACATTTTTTCTCTGGGATTTTAGTCGTAGTTGTACAGTCCCTTCTATATGAACAAGCGTCTGGAGGGGTAGTTGCTTGAATGTATCATACACATCTCCTGCCTGATAAAGAAAAGTAATACTTAGTTTATAATTGATACAGTTACTAAAAGTTTTTATCAAAATAATCATTTAAATAGAAAACTATATGTAAATTCTACAGAACTTCAGAAATTTGTTTAACTGTTGTTATTTTAAAGAACATGGTTTTCTAGTTTACAAGATTTGGCATAGAACACTTCAAGTTGGTTATCAAATAGAACCAGCAAATAAAACTGTCACTTATCACAATCAAGACATCTCCTCCTTGGGTCCCCTTCTGTTTCTCTGTTATTTGAAGGGGTTACCTGTGGTAGTGTCGTGGGAGGGCAGCTCTGTATGTCTTTAAGCTGATGACACAAATATAGAAGTCTCAATAAAACTCAAGATAGTACTGAAACAGTGCTTGGGTTGGGTTTGGTGGTTAAAATAGTGGAGTTTAAGTGACTAATTTTTATATATATAAATATATCATATATATATATATATATATAATATATATATATATATATATATATATAAAGAGAACTACACTTATCAATCTTTTCCTTGATTTTTTTAAAGTTTTTAAAATCGATGTTCGGTCTCGAAAGACCCATCCTCTATTTTTTACTATGTTAAACTGAGATGGTCTTTCCGAGAACCGAAAATCGATTTTAAACATTAAAAAAATCAAGAAAAAGATAGCTAAGTTGTAGGCTTTTTATATATATATAAATATTAAGCAATCAAATAGCTAAAAATGTCAAATAATTTTTTTAATTGGTGACCTTTAGTGACTTGCAATTATGAGAAAATAGTGACTTTTAGTGACTAAATAGCGTTTTTATAAATGGCTTACCTACCCGTTGTTCAAGTCTAAAAAGTTGTCTAGACAGATTATATGCAGGTTTTAGCCATTAGTATCATTTTATTCCATCAGTCTGGAGCAACAACTCCATTAAGGATTTTAAACTAAATGAGCTATAAGCCATACATATAAAATACTACAGATGATTGTATTAGCATGAGTGTGATGACTTTAAAGATAAATTCACATAAAAATAAATAAAATAAAAAAGGAGTCCTCTCCCAACCACCCCTCCCCTTTTTATTGTTATTAATTTTTTTTAATTTTTTTTATTGAGTCAAAAAAGCAATTAACAAAATCTTAATACACAGATAAAGAACCTTACTTAAAGAAACATCTTTAGTATATAAGAACTTTAAAGAATATGGGTTTAATATAGAGAACAAATTTTGGTTTAAGGTAACACATATTTCTTAAAAATAAAATGAGTCTTATTGAATCAGCCTTCTTGAAAAATATACAATAAATTTACACTTTTTTAAAGAAATGAGTTATTAATGAAGTTTTCTTTTTTTGAACCAAGTCTTGAACAGATTCTAGTGTTACTCTCTGTTGGCTAGCTTCTTCCTGACCTTTGCTATTCCTTCATGCATAAGCATGAGTTCTAACGCTGCTTCTTTAAAATCTTTTTTTTTATATAGCTATTCAGGCTTTCATGGGTTGAAGCAACTCTCAAGCTTTTTCTTTTTCTTCTTTTGCGCATTTCTTTAATTTTGCTCTGCTTCATGATATCTTTCTCTTTTTTCTCCAACTGTAGTTTGTTAGCTTCTTCTGCCATAATGTTTTCTTTTCCTGCTTTTCTTTTAGCTGTGTTTCTTCTTTCCTCTTTATTCCTGCAAATAAGATTTGGTAGATTCGTACTTGCGTGGGCTCAGTGATTAACTCTTTTGTGAAGGGCACTAGATGGTGCTTATTAACAAAAGCATTTTTAGTGCAGCATTAACTGTTACATAAAGCATTTAAGGTGCGTTCTGACATGCTCACGCCTGTCATCTGGTTAGGGTTTTCTTCCTGATGCAGAGAAACCCCTTTCTGCATCTGAATTTCCCATAAGAAAGAGATAAACAACTTTAATAACTTTAACTCACTGCAGGGAACTTTGGAGAGCCGTCGATACCTTTAAATCCATAAAGTACTTCCGTTATTTGATCAATGGGTAGGTCTTTTTGGGAGCAAAATCCTTCAGGTTTCTAATTTACTAACTTTCCACTCATCCAAAGCCATCGGATTTACAGAATAAAGAAGTAAGCATTGATCTGCTTACTTCTAATATTTGGTCTGCGCTTTCATAGATGACTACCAGAATCATGTCTCAAGAAGCAACTTACAACCTGGCTGCAAGAGCGACCTCTCTACAATGAACAAGAGCTTGTCAATTATGCTACTATTTAATAACTTTCCTAACAAATGAATGACGCACTGAACTTATTCACAAGAATATGTCAATAAAGAATATTGCCTATTGTCCTATTGACTTTTCCACTGGGGCGCCAGGCATTCCCTCGTTAAAAAATGTGGAATTTATTGAAAATATTTTTGAAGCTCAATGAACGCTAGCCACGTAATGTTTTTAGCACACCAAGAAGGAAGAAGGCTTTGTCCTTCTGATTCAACTTTGTTTACTCTTCAGCTCTGATTTTTCATCCAAAATAATATTTTCAACAGTTACAGATTGTTCAGCTTAAAATTGAACATCAATGAAAATCGAAATCCACAGTCTTTAAGGACTCAGTGTGCAGATTCTGCCCATAATTGTCTGTACTAGAGAATCTATTTGTGAATGCAGAATGTGCACCAAGGTTCTTCTTTTTGCTAAGAACCCAGTAACTCAATAAAAATGTGAGCACTCGAAATTACGAACATTACGTCTGAATGAATGCTGGCTTTTTCAGGAGGTATTTTTTTTTCAAGTTTTAGGCCTTTTTTGGAATGTGCTCCAAAAAATAATTTTAAACTGTTGCCATGGCTCAAGTATCTAGTGGCTGATTGGTTCTAGAGTCAGCCATCAACTAGGGGAGTGTTTAATATATATACATGATTTTATATATAAAAAGAATCTTTGACTCTTTACTATATTGCTTCCATCTACTGGGCCCACATGATCAAAAAATGGGTAATGGGACAATGATAAGGTCAGATACATCATTTCCATATTCTTCAAGACTTTTAAGAAAGCATTGTGAATAGTATGTATGTTACATGTGCCAATGTTAATCAGTGGCTTCTGCCTTAGAGCTTTAACTTGTTCATTGAGAGGCACTCTTGTTTACATTGGGTCCATCTGACGCAACCATGAGTAAATTTTGGAGTGTTAGATTATTGTTGTCCATAGCTTCAGTAATCTTCTCATCTAAGATTCAAATTCAAATGGTTTATTGCCTTTCAACATTTTTACATGTAATCGACATTGTCAGCTTATATTTAAAGGTAAAACTAAAATTCATACATGTACAACATTGCTTATTATACGACTTATTCCTACGTAATATAGTTTACTGTGATTAAAGCTTAATTTCTTTTAAAATTAAGGTCATTGACATTACTCAAAAAAAATCATTAATAGTATAAAACTCACAATTTTTTAGCCAGTGTCAAGGACTTGTTTAAATTTATTAATATTAACAGTGTTCTGCCAGTGGTAATCTATTAAACATTTTAATGCTTAGATATTAAAACTATTGCGGGTAATTATAATCTAGTGTGTGGCAAGGATAAACAATGTATATTTTCTGGTATATTGAATTGTATCAGATCTAAAACTAAGATTATCAATATTTTCCTTGACATACATTAAACAGTAATAAATATATAATGATGTTATTGTCATTATTCTAAGCTTTTTTAAAGTGGGTTTCAACAAGACTGTGAGGGCCCAAGCCCCGCAATGCATCTGATACTTTTTATCTGGCCACTTGAAAACTGAAAGAGCACCAACTAGCGTGTACCCCTCAAATATCAACTCCATATGCAAGTGAAGTAAGAAAAATGTGTAAAAAAATAAGCATTAGATCCATGTTTACATTGTTTTTTTAACTTGTGCAAAGAGAAAAGTCACCCTAGCTAGTCTACCACACAGAAAATTAATATGAGTACTCCAAGAGAGTTTTCTGATCAAAGTAAATGCCCAGAAGCTTTACACTGTTGTTATTCTTGTTTTATACTTAGAGTTAAAAAGTAAATTTTCTGTTTTAGTGTTATTTATTTTGTAAGTCATTAGCCTGACACCATTTTCTCAGCTATGATTTTCATGGAATTATTCACACTAAGCACACTTTGTACATTACATCCAGAAGTCACAAAAGTGGTGTCCGTCAGCATACAAAATTGTCTTACAAGGCATATAATCAGCAAGATCATTTATAAAAGACAATGAAAAGAAAAGGTCCTAAGCACTGAACCCTGGGAGGCACACCCACCTTTATAGGCAACAGATTAGATCTTAGGCCCCCCGTTAGAAATAGACCACTGATACCTATTCTTAGAAATGATTTTAAAAGAATGAAGAGCCTCCGCTGCCACTCCATAATATGATAGCTTGCTAATCAGTATATTGTGAAGAAACAAGAGCAAAACGCGCTGCAACAGATCTGATAAGTGTAGCACATGTAATTAGTTTGTTATCAAATGAGTCATAAACCATTCCCACCAAATCAAGAAGAGCTTTAATAGTAAGACAGACCAGGACGGAAACCATATTGATTTTCATTAATAAGATTATTCCTTTCAAATAAGAGTAATATTTGTTTATGAGGCACAGTTCAAATATCTTAGAAAAAATCGAACCAACGATATAGGCTCGCTGAAATTTTTTTGGGTTCATTTTATCACCCTTTTATAAATTGGAAATGGTTACAGATATTTTAAGAGCATTCAGGAAAGACTGACTCATCAATCAACCTATTAAAAAGCAAAAAATAATGGCTCAATAAAAAAGGGCAATCTTTTTTATAATGTAGTTAGATAATCCATAGAAATCTTCTGCTCTTGAGTTACTAAGTTTATTTATTGATTCGATTATATCTGATCGTATTGATTATATTGATTCGATTATATTCGATATATTGAAGATAATAGAGTAGCATGAGAAATAGGTATATCATTATTGCTTTTCAGTTTTATATGCAAGACTAACAAAAATGTGTTTAAATAAAACATCTGTGCTTATTGTGAATTGGTATATCTGTCATTAACCTTTGTATTTGTTTCATTTTTTATTTTTTATGTGCCAGCTGCTTTAACATTTATCTTAGCATTAAGAATAAAAATCTTCATTCACTTTAAACTTTGCAAGTTTTTATTACTTTTTGTATATATTCTTATTGGGTATATTGTTAATTTATGTTTGTTCGCTTATATTTCTCATACCTTTAGAAATAAGTAGCTCATTAAACGTATGTTCTCAAGTTTTTTTGTGTACATTTGGCACTGATCTGTGGTTCTCTAGAATAAAAGATACATTTTTTTCTTTTAAAATTACTGGCATCTTGTACAAAATGTGTCCACCACTGATGTTCAAAATATATCATAAGATCTATCCTACATATATTTCAGTAAATATCAATCCGGGCCAATTTAACAGTACTAGGTTACCTCGTAAGTACTCAATGTTTTTATCATTACAAGTCTAAATCTGAATATATTGTTTTGAGAAAATTTAAAAAATTGTTTTCTTTTAACCAAAAGCCCTCATGATCAGATATACCTAAGTTAAATCACACCACCACCTTCAACACTTTCTTTAGTACATTCTTAAAAATTTTTTTTTGTTATAAATACATGCTTCCCCTCTAGTAGGGTTTCATTGAGACAGTAGCAATTGAAAGATTTTAAGATGTTATCAACTCATTAATGCTTTATATGTTTCTTTCTATATCTAAGTTAATATCACCATTATGTAAAACGTGTGGTTTCTTTAAATCTGTTAATTAAAAGATAAGGAGAGATTCAATTTTTCAATAAATTATATTCTTCTTTTGAGGACGGTAATCTATATACTGATAAGATAATTACTTTTTAGCAACTCAAATTTGTAATTGCTGTCTGCCCAAAGACCTTATCAGTACAAATCTTTTTATATCAATTAAGAGAATTTAAAATTTTTATTTTTGTTAATATAATTTTTGAAACACCACCTCTTATACTACTTATACTACAGAACTAGATGCAAATGTTCATAGCCAAATGGTACAAAAAGATCAATAGTTGAATCTCTCAACCAGTGTTCATTCACACACACAACAGAACATTTCAATTTTATCCCAAGCAATATTGTAACTCATTAAGTTTGCTTTATATTGATTGAATGTTTATGTGAAGCAATACAAAATCATTTGGTCAAGAATTAGAAGTAAAACCTTACTGAAAATCTATCTTATTTTTTAACTTATCCATTTTAGAGACTTATCACTATACAACTTTCTGCTAAAAAAGGTGCATTGCTGCTCAGAAGAGTTATCAATTAGATTTATTCATCATCCAAGGGTAAAGAAAATGATTCATTTAAATCATGGCCAGTCTCTTCATTTTGTTCTAAGTAAGTGGAGGAACAAAGAGCAGCTTGATTCTTGTGAGACATTCACTTGCATTGTGATAGCCCACACTACACACACACTCGTAACCTACAGTTGATTCATTGGTGGACGTGAGACTGAGTTAGTGTTGTTGACTCCGCCTTGTGAAACTTATTTGAAGTTGTTGAAAACACTTTGGCTGCTTGAAGAGTATTTTCCTCCAGCTGAAGATTTCAAAATGCCACAATTTTTTCCTCCACTTCAATTAATGTGCAGGCCATGTCTGTTTGATATGATTTTTGAAGTAAAGTAAAGTCAAGAAGCGTTGGAATATATGGATGATGATTGAAGAAGTGGCTGAATTAATATAAAAAGATCTGGAGATGTCAAAATACAAATTTGATGAATGTAGGAGACCAATACTAACTCCAGTTTGAGTTCTTCTCTTTCAGAAGCATTTGGTAGACTTTTCATTTGATCACTACCGACCAACAGCAACATAAGTTGTAAGATAAAATACCAACCAAACAATAAAATTAAAAACTATGAGGCTATTTATATCAATCAATTAAGGGGAAGATCAGTCGCTAGTTTACAAAATTCAAGAGTTTTCACTGGAGATGAAGTGGTTTTACTGGCGACTGCCGGTGAATGAAATAAATCACCGCAAATACCATGTTGTATGTTTGAAAATAAAATAAAATCTGCAGATAAAATATCATAAATAATATTTTTACATGTAGGTAAAAAGGTTTTACAAATTACTAACCATCCCAAGTAAGTAAAAATTATTTTAAAAATGAAACTATTAATTCTACTATAAACATATTTATCAAATAAAATAACAGGCAGTTCAAAAATAGTGACTTTTAGTGACAACATTTCAAAATGGTGACAAAATAGTGACTCTTTTCAAAATAGTGACTTTTAGTGACCCAACCCAAGCCCTGCTGAAATTTCTTCTTTTATTGGCTTGTCGAGGTTAAACAATTTTTAGACAGTAAAAACCTTCTTTTAAACTCATCTTAATCCAGTTTAATTTCATTTCCAACTAAGCAAGCTAGATCTAAAATTACTCAAGATATATTCATAGATAATCAACAATCAAACCAGACTGAAAGCACAAAATTGTTGGGAGTTATCATGGATGAAAACTTGGCATGGGATTAACATGTTAACTATGTTGTAAAAAAACTTTTAAAACTGACATCTGGTTTATATGCACTACGGCAAATGTAAAAAATGTGTTACTTTTTTGCCAATATGGAATAAGCATACATGGCCCAATAACTTAACATAATTTAGATAAAATAATGTAGCAACAAAAATAAGCACTCGGAATAATGTTTAGTTAAAACAAAGAGGACTGATTCTGTAAGCACATATTTAAACACCTTTAAGTTTTTACAGATTTTAATTTATACGTTTTTGAAACAATCTGTTACGTAAAACACAATTTCATACTCCCACTTCAACAGAAAATGAATTCAAAATTATTGCATCACTCGTTTTGGCAGAATATTAGATCGGCACAATATAGTTTTTTTTGTTAACAGACTTCTTACATTGGAAAAAATTAATGCATTTCATTCCAAATATAATTTTATTTGAAAAAAATTTTACTAAGTTTAAAAAGAACCTAAAACAATATCTCATGGCAAAACCATTGTATTCAATACAAGAAATTTTTAGCTAGATAGGTAATGATTTTACTAATAAAAACAGATTTTTATTATTTGCTTACTTATAATGTAATATTATATATTGTTTTAATTAATTTGCAAAAGGCTTACTTTCAATTCTCTAGTTTTTAAGTACAGATTTATTCACTGTACCAATTTGTTGCATTAGCAAGTGTGGTGAAAATCAATGGTGACAGGAACTATTCCAGTAACTGATCCAAGAGTCTTAGAGATACCACTGAGGATGCCACATCACAGCATGGGCAAAAGCTTTGGTGATGATAATACTATAAATAACACCTTGACACGATCGTTACCGGAAGCTTCAGTTATTAGTAAATTATTGCTACATTTGATTAAATTTATATTTTAATATAATCTAGTTTTTAATGTTTTTTAATAAGTTCAGTTTAAATAATCTTTAAAACAAATCATCAAAATCATTAGTTCTCAATAATCAAATCCATTATGTATTCAAGGTAGTTATTTTACACAATAGTTGCTATTGAATAATTTAAAAATATTATTTAGGGGTCAAAATACATAATATTTTTCTTACTTTTGAAATTATGATTTTTTTTAAACAGTCGTATATAAATCTAATAAAAAAACTGTTGTGCATTTTTTGTTCACCTGTTCTTAAAGATTGTGAGTGACCAATACTATGATTGGTCCAACTATTTAAGGTAAAGCACAGACTATTTGCCTTTTAAACCCAGTTTGGGTAAATTTTACTTCCCTGTAGAATATGTGTACTTAAATTCTTTCATGTTTAGGCCTCCGGATTACTGAATTAACACTAAAAATAGGTGAGGATATTTACCTATTGTGATCCGTTCATGTAATCCATACATACAATGACTTGGTATTACTGAACGGATCACAAAGGTAAATAAACCTACTAATAGTGTTTAATTCTTTCTTCTTTTATGTGCCCCTGTTTTTCCCCTGTACAGACCTTACTTAATTTATTTTAATATTTTTTTTTCCTCTGTGTTATTTTTTGGGTCTAAGGAAATATATTATGGGGCCGGACATTGTAGCATTCCCTGCGTCCTAGGTGGAAATATGCCTATGTATCCACCAATTATGTCGAAGACCAGGTTGTCTTAAAAGGTACAGTAGACTGCCCTCTTCCTCGCTACATCATTTGTTTTGATACAAGTAGCTGACGTCCAACTTTATTGTTTTCATCTGCCAATGCCCACTACTAATTTTTTTTTAAATTCTACAGTGCTGGCGAATTGTGTCTGGTCATTTTTCGGGACTTGACTGTGGGGGAGGGGGATTATACGATTCAGTTTTCATGGTTTTTGGTATAGAGAGTTGCCCATATTTTATCTTATTTCATTCAATTTTCTTGTTTCCTCTCTTACCGTCCAATTTAATGAGTCGGAGATGGGAATG
The DNA here is from genome assembly GCA_035578905.1 of Stictocephala bisonia. Lineage (NCBI taxonomy): Eukaryota > Metazoa > Arthropoda > Insecta > Hemiptera > Membracidae > Stictocephala > Stictocephala bisonia. Next base: position 97,211 of record JAQJVL010001987.1, read on the forward strand.
AGGGTGGGAGTTCTAGGGGAGGGTATTGCTGTTTAGAATTTTTCAATAAAGGAGCTACCTTGTCTCTCCAGTAGGATTCAGTAGAATTCATTAACTCACACAAATTTTATTTTGATTTTTGATCTCTTTTCTAAATTGATCAGCACCAAAATTTTAGTATCCAAGGCCCCGGTCATATAAGTAGCTACTGGTTCATTGTTGTTACTTCCTTTTTATATATGTATATTAGATGTTTTTATTTGTAATATTTTTTATTTTAGAATTATGGTACCAAGACTATTGTTATATATAAGAAAAGGTTAAAATATGTATATATGTTTAATAGGCTGTATTTTAATAATGTTGTTGGATTTTTTTAAACTTGAGGCCACTTTTAAAATATAATTAATATGTTTGTTGATTACACATCCCTTTGCTTATCATGCACAAGCAGGCAACAGCCAAACAATATGACCATTTCTTAATGTGAAGTGTGTTAGTTTTTCATTATATTTTGTTTTTCAAGAAGGTTGTTACCTTTCCTCTTTAAAAATAAACAATATTTCCAGTCTGAGTTGTTTTTTCTTCTCCCTCCAAAGTAAAACACAGGGACTAGACAAACATACACTACACTTCACAACAACCATACACAGACTGACGAGGTCAGGGACGTACGCTCCGAGATCGCCAAAATGCGGTGACTCAGGCAACTGGACGGAGACTCATGGGGTGTTTACTTGTTATAGGTGACAGTTGGTTGTAGGATTCTGGTTAAGATGAGTCATGATGTATTGAACTTTTTTATCAAGAGTGGTTTCTAAGTAAAGGAGCCCACCCCCCGCCCATACACCACATATAACAATGGTAATCTATCACTGTAAGTATATGGTTGGGCTGTGGTCAATGCCAATGTACGTGTAATGGGCGGGCGGGTGGGTCAATTACCAAAGTTAATGAGGTCAACTAGAGTGGTCGAGAGGTCCACCGCCGAGGCTCCACCTTCCATACTGAAACGTGTAATGTGTGGGCGGATGGGTCAAAACCACTGTAACGTGTAGGTTGGGCGGGTGGGTGTGTATTCAGTTTGTGCTAAGGTGGGTTATAATAAACATATAACAATATGTAACTAACTGATTATATTTACATCAGTAACTGAGTTCATTTATTATTTAACAATAAATAAATTAAGTGAATTTCACAACTGAATTTTTTTTCTAAAGACATGAACGGATGTTTGAGTAAATAGTAACAACGTAGATTAAGAAGAATATGGTGTTAAGATCAGTTGCTATCTACATAAGCTGTAATAGGTACTCACAGTTTTTTTTAAGACCAGTTGCATAGATCCATATCCATCTTTCAATGAGCCGAAGTAACAGTTTTTCCGTTTGTCGTCTATCCACCCACTGAGATGTACAAGCATACCATCAAAGGATTCGTTCAACTCATTGCAGTGGTATTCCCGCTGTTGGAACTTTTTTCTACTATCTTCTGAAACTGGAAATTAAGTTTAGAATAATTACTATACAAGTATCGGGAGACCGAGCTTCACTCCGTTGAATTTGGCAAACTGAAGAGGTAGCATCCATATCTTCCTGAGGATCGTTTGTTGTTGATCTATCTTGTAAATTAATGAATTTCATTTCGGAGGTCTTCTGCGTTGACTTTTAGAACTCAGCCTGCGGCCTCGTGGGGGGCCCCAAAGCAGAATAATGTGCGACAGGGCGACATTGTCGCAGAACGAGAGAGACGGCTGTAGAAAGAAATCCATCTAATTGAGGAACAATTTTTTCGTAAGCGCAATATTTACAACATTAAATTTCTGTCTGCAGAACGATATCTGGTTTTATGCATAAACAATTCATTATAACCGTGTTTGTAGTGCAACTTAATAACAAACTATGTTCTGGCTGATTCAGAATTACAGATGGCATTTGCAATTTTATGAAATGAACAACAGCTGAAATGAAAGTCAGCCGCCGGTCACCTTCAACGCAGCACATGTTCGCGAAAACCCTAAACAAAATATGCCACTCTAGAGATGCGTAAAGGTTTGGTAGTTCGTTTGCAAGACTAGTATACATCCGAATCGTTCACTGTAATGAACTAGATGAATGAACTAGTTCAAAATGACGTAACAAATAACGACTTTTACAAGCGACAGTTGGAGTGATTTGTAGTTTTGTTATGAGTTTTGTTTCATAGACATGTGGTTTATTATTTATATCTTACTAGTAAATTTGTTCAACCAACCTTCTTCAAATTTAAATTTTTATTATACTAATAATGATCAAAATGATATAATTGTACACTAATTAATGATTTTATTCAGTGTCCTTCCCAGTTCTACATATTTTACTTTGAAGCTGAACAAGTTCAAATCATAATGAACGAACTTCTTCATGTCAATCCACTAAGCTGAACTAGTTCATTCGTTGAACTACTCATCTCTCACACTCCAGCATTCTAATTACGATCAATCATACTATCGAGAGTTCTTGAGTAATGATTAACTTAAATTCAGTTTACGTTTATCATTGATTGATAATGGCTGCCTATGGAGAGCGTATTGTTTGTAGTAACTGATCATAGAAAATACTATTATTTAAAAACACATTATTTATCTTATAATATGGGACGTTCTGTGATGTATACGTCTGCAACCAACAGAAATATTGGTTATTTTTTTCAGTCCAGTAGAGTCTCCGACAGCTTCTGCTAGCAAGTCAGGCAGGTTACCGGAATTAGGTCAGGTTAGGCAATAAAGAACTAAAAAGTATAAGTACATACTAAAATTGACATTTGCGTCTGTCAATGAATTAGTGGTCATCATAGTAATCTTGGTCAAATAAACTTGAATAAAGCATAAATAAACATAGTTTGTATCCCTTAATTTAATATTATTATTCTAAATTAAAAATTCGGGAATGTAATTTATATAATCGTGGATCAAAACAGTAGGTTTATACGAGTCTGGGTGATTATTTATGTGACTAGAAAACACACCTTATTCTTGGTGAAATGAAATATTTTCATAACAAATTTTACGTTCGTTTCTTTGGCATTAGTAGTAATATGTCAATATCTCTACTGACTTAAGTTGAAATATCGTATAGATTTTCTTTATGAAACAATCCTTTTCTACTTGGCATATTTCTGAACATAATAATAATGCTTTTTTTTAAAGATAATAACAATGTATACATGGCAGTTATATAGCAAAAATATTCTTGTTACAAGTCCCAAGTTTGTTATCACCAATAATGAATGTGGCTCATGTGGCATTGTCCGTAACATTTTGAACAACAGCCAAATTTACTTTCCAACCGATATTTTAACCATACAAGTGATTTGTATAAAGTGCCAGAATAACAGGCTAGTTTTTTGCGATTAATATTCTTTTCATAATGTTAACCCATAAATACGGTAACGAAGGATGGTTTTATCAAAACAAAATGATTCCATTTTTGACAAAGAACAAGAACCCACAGCTATGGATGTAAAAAATACAAATTCTAAATAAAATCTAAAAATTCAATTGTTAAAGAATTGCTCATAGGTAATGAGTTAGTTTCCTCAAATATTGTTTTCAGTTTTTTGCTCACACCGACCTTGACTTAACAAGTAAGGAACACCACCTGCATTCCTCTCTTTTTAGAAACATCTTTTTAAACAATTATTATTCGCTATATATTACTACCAGAGATTATTGTTTTGTTTAAGCTAATAAATAATTTTGTAATTATTAAACCCTTTGAATTTGACCATAATTTTAGGAAACTAAGGATATTTAAGCTTATCTTCTCCCAATTTCTTTTCTCTCCAAATATTAAAAATAAAACAATTTAAACTGTCCTAATTATTACTTTATTTCAACTTTCTTATTTGTGTATTGAGTTTAAACGCAAGATACAAAAATTAAAAAAAGGATTCATAAGAGCCTTTTAAAATATTTTAATTTATAACAGTGTTTTCTATCTTATTACTTAGGTAAACATTTAGGCTACATTCTATAGGAGGAAAATAAACAGATTAACCCTTTGGATCCCAGGACCAAAAAATATTTTTTGTGCAAAAAATCCCAGACCAGTTTTTTGTCAAGAAAGCATGAGGTGAAGAATCCCAGGCCAAAAATGACAAAAATACAAGCATTTGGGAAAATATTCATAAATCCTCTAATACACAAGGCGTATATTGAAGTTTTTTATACTAAAATGTTTTTTAACAATAATATCAGAGCCAAAACGATGTACAAAAGGCCATTACATGTGTGACTTTTTTTGTATATGTTATATAAATTTTAAAAAATAAATTTTTTTCAAAACATTTTTAAAGTTTATCATCATTTTATGGGCAGAAAGGAAAAAAAAATTATTTGTGGGCAGTATATTTATTTTGTTCCAACTATATTTTGTATACTGTAACAAAATTTGATACTAATAACATGTATCATACAAGCTGCAAAAAAAAGTTTTACTTAATAAGTACAAGTTATAAAAAAATTAACGTAATGTCCTGATTTGTAAAACCGAGGAGCAGCTACTACGTCCACTGTCATCATGATAATACGTGGGGTCCCATCACTGTCGGTCGTCAAATAATAGCTGATGAATCAGAAAATAGTTCCTCATCAGATAGATCGTAATTAGCTGCCTATCAACTTCACTTTGTCTATCGGCGATGGGGGGGGGTTTTTTTTTTTTTTGTTTAATTATGATTTGTTTTTTCACGATCCATATCCGACAAAACACAAGCTTATTAAGTGGAAATAAAACTATAAACTAAACTATTTACACTAAAAAATTAGAAAAACAACGCATAATAAACACAAACAAACTCCTATCCATTACACTAAACACAAAGTAAACAGCGGTAACATAACCATACAGTACGATTGGAAGTAAACAGTGACCGCAACAATCGCGCGCCAAAAAGTTCAGCTACGCCTCGATGTTTGCTCAGTGGAGAATAAAAACAAGACACAATACGTTTCGTAAATTTTTTTTATTGTGAAATTATTAATGATTTGACTCGCTGTATACTCAAATACCAATACTAGTCCAAAACCGCGGGGAAAAAACCCGCGGAAATTTAATATTTAAATTAACCCGTGGCGACGAGTGAAATCGTCGCCCTGGGATTTTTCAACAGTTTTTTTCCGGCGACGATGATCAACGTCGCCTGGGGATTCTATAGTACACAATCTGGCGACGATGTCATCGTCGCCTGGGATCCAAAGGGTTAACTAACATTTTCAGTTGATATTTTATGCTATTGGTAACAGAGTAGTACTTGCAGACAGTTTATGTTT
>JAQJVL010001987.1:105000-130659 GCA_035578905.1 Stictocephala bisonia
GCAGGCTGTTTTTGCAGGTCGCGTAAGAGTATTACATTTTCTAATTTTTTTAAAAAAAGGTTTCATAAAATATCATAGTGTTATATGTTGTTTTTTCAGTAAACTACAGGAAATAACATGGTAAAAGTATTATGTGAAAATTTTTACCCATAAATTTTTGTTACTGGTATAAGTTTGTGTTTACATACTGAAAAATGCATGGGACCATACCTTGAAAATAATATTCCCCAATCAAAATGGACAAAGTAAAATAGCCATTTTGTAGCAAAATTAGTATAGTTTTCAAAAATATATACGTCTATAGGGATTTGTTATTATTATGTCTCCTAAAGGTAAACACAACACCTACTTCTGACAGTGACTGATACTGAATGTAAACAGCTGATTGATATCAGCTGTGACAAAAACGAAACAACGAACATATGATCGGGTAAACCAGACATGTAACATTATAAATCGATACATTGAATGTAAATCTTTCCATTCATATCATGATTATATCAACAATCAACAACAATAGTACTGTAATAAGTATTATACAGAACGCTTTCGTGTCGTCGTAAAATCAACGACTGAAAGTTCTTGGGTTAATAAATGGACATAAAAATAACAAGAAAGTTTTAAAGTGCATGAAATGAACTGTAAATTTATATTTAGGCAATAGAAATTACGACATCAGCAAAAGTAACAGTATGTCGTAGTTTCAATAACAGAAAAGGAGCGGAGCAGCCAATTAGAGCGTGCATGGGTGCAGCTCCATCTCCCCTGACTTTGCACACGCGTAAAACGAAAATATCCTCTGTCGTCGCTCCACACAAGCACATTGTTTTCTTTTTCTCTGTTTCCTAGTTTTCAAATTATTTTGTTGTAGTTATTATAGTATCATACATGAAAGATACTGCTGAAATTTTCAACTATAATGTTGAACATTGTTTATATGTGTACTTTTCATTATAATTGTACATCTACAATGAAATAGCGTAAAAAGTTATAATTTTAACTTTAAATATAAATTTATATATATTTTTATGTACCTCCGCGTGTGAAGATTTAAATAGTATTCTACTGTAATATAGAACAAAATTAAATTGAGAGTATGTTCAGACATATTACCATGTTTATTTACGTTGTTCATTTGTGGAAAAACTAAACATACTTGTTACGGAATGGCCAGGTGATATTCATTTATGGCATTATTACTATGCTGATACAGTCACACAATATTTCAGCCTACGGCACCCATTATACAGGTTAATCGAGAGACTACTTTATCTTATGTTTTTGCCTTTATAACTTCAAATCAAGTCAAAACCACTTTTATTTTCACAAAAGTACAAAATAATATATATATATATATATATAAAGCAAATACAAAAAATATTTCGCAAAACCAAGTTTTCAAGCAAAATATCACTTAGTTTTCATAATTTACAACATATAAAAATCACTAAAATAACCACTTAAAATAAAACATAATGTAAAATTAATAAGACATCAGTGGTATTTAGAAACTAATTCCGAAAGTAGAGAAAAATACAAAATTAAGTTAAACAAATATTTTGCCTGATTATAAAAATTACATTTATAGGGGGAAATGAGCCTACATGGGTGTCAGAGGCCTGTGCGTAGGCTCGAAACTTAAATTTAAATTGAAAGAAAAGCTTAAATAAGTTTTTATTAGCCAGTTAGTTTCTTTTGTTGATTTATTTTTCATGTACAGAGTTATACTTTGAAACTGAAGTTATTCAAACAGTCAAAATCATCTTTATTAAGTCATTCATTCCTTAGAAAAGTTATTAAGAATAAATGAATACATTCAAGGTGTAAAACTGACAAAAAAAACAAAAATTAGAATACAAGACTGAGTTTTTTGCGAACTGACAATAGCCACGGGATATCTTGAGCTGTGGCTTACGTCACAGTCAGTGCCGGGGGGAGGGGGATCTCTACCAATAAACAGCGTTTAGCGTACTACTAGCATTGCTGTAAACATCGTCATCACACCCACAAGTTACCTTTTTTATAACACAACTCCCAACCGATAAATCACTGATATTTTTTATTTATAATCATATTACTTGGTATTATAATGTGTTATCATGTTATATGTAGGCCTTAAATTATATTACTATTATCATTGTCTAATATTTAATGAGTAAAATCATATGGAATACCAAATAATTAAACACTAGTCTAAACAGCTCCAAAATAGTCCGATGACAGCTGTGGCATGTGAAATTCCCCTCCTCACTTCTCGCCCAGCAATGCTGTCAAATATAAATTCGTTGAAAATATTGATGATTTATCTAAACATCTGTTGCAGTAAACAAACACCATCATTTGTTATTATAAAGAAATGTACATGTTTTGTTTATGTATATTTAGTGATATAGTTACGAATAAAAACAGCTATTTCACTTGATAAACAATATTTAATAGCATTATATATTTGAATTAATATAATGCTGTAAACAATAAATACTGGATTAACACCTGTATTTATTACAGGATACATAGTTAATTTTACCATTACCTATTAGAGGACTTTAACATAATATCATACAGTTGTTTTGTAAACAAAAACAAATTGCCAATTTCATTGACAGTATTGAACACACGCATATTTGTCAAAGATAAAACATGTGGTTGGGTGGTTCTCAGCAACAATATGGCAACACCACATAAAATGTCATGGGACTATTTTGGTGCGGTTTACACTAGTGAATTTACAGAACACAGGTTATGTTAGTAAATAAGTAATGTTCAAGTTTTTATTGTAAGCAATTCATAATTTAATTGATTTTAGAAAATACATACTTTTGAATAACTTTGTGAACAATATTAAATTTAATATCTTTAAACATAAACAGCTGTTCTAATTAAATTAGTATTTAAATTATAACATCTGTGGCTGTTATTAAATACATAACAACTAATACATAACATTTAACTTATTAAATACATAACAAACGCTTTCGATACCAAAAGAAGGCAGCAATAGTCCACTCTCCAATCAGCTGATCAGCAGCGGTAGTCAAAGTCTGCATGTCAGGCTAGTACAAAGCCACGCATACGTATGCCGTATCCTTCCCCTCCGCTAACCACCAAGCATTTGAAAAGTAACGGTTTCGACAGCTCAAGATATTCCATGGCTACTGTAAACTGCTTTCTGTAGAAATTCCTAGATGGTGTAAAAGGGATGGTTCATGAGCCAGGTGTTTAGCATTGTCTTCAATCCGTTTCCCGTTTTAGATCACAGATCTGAAGGGAGGTAGTTGTACAATTTTCTTCCTATACATGTTGGTTTTTTTTTTCCTTATATAATGCGAGGTGATAGAAGGGGATACATTTCTGCATTTCTTGTTTTGTGGTTTTGAATGCTTTGGAGTTTTTGTATGCTCTCTTTCTCAAGATATAAAAGGCATATTTTTAAAGTACTGTTTAGGAATGAAACAAAAACCAGTTGACTTTTAGTCAAATTAATTTACATTAAATTATTTTTCAATGTAATTTTCATCAATATTGAGGCTCTTGTTAGATCATAACCACCTTTGGAAACCTTCCTCAAAGAAATCTCCTGCCTGACTGGACAACCACTGCAGCATGGTCATTTTGACATTGTCAGCATTGTCGTGGCATTGACTTCCCAGATGCTTCTTCAATTTCAAGAATAAATTTAAATAAATGAGTGCAAGTCGGTGCTGTATGATGGTTGATCAATTTATTCCCAGCCAAATGATCGGATCAGTTCTCATGTTTGATTTGTTATCTTTAAAATCTCCCACCCATTTTTGTACCATCCCATCACTCATTGTGTTTTCTCCATAAACTTCACAGATCTCATGGTGAATGTCAGCTGTTTTTTTCGCCTTTAGCGTCAAGAAAACCTATCACAGTTCGTACTACACAGTCAGCGACATTGTCAATTGAAGGAGGTTTTTTAAACACTGACAATCAACCATTGTGAATGAATCCATAATGGCAGCTGTGGTTTGCCAGTGTACTGCGCTGAACGCCGACAGCACTGTTACACAGCAGCATTCCAAAATGGTACTTACTTTAAAAACATGCCTCGTAAAACCACATCATGGATGTAAATGACTACAATTGTCAGAATTTCAAGCTTCTTGTAAGTTTATCTGCAGCTGTCAAGTGGTTTATTATAACCTAAGGATTACTCTTTGTATATTATTGACATCAGCTCTATAAATCTCATGATAAGTAAATCCTTTTAGTAAGTGTGTAAAATATAAGCTCTGAGAAATAAGTATTCATAAACATCAAAGTGACCGTTGTCCGAGTTTTCATCACTTAAATGGATGGAGATTTCTGACAAATGCTCCCACCTCTCCAAAAGCATAAAATACAACAAAATAAATTTCTGAAAACTTGTGAGCAACAGTTTAATGATTTTTTTAGCGGCTAACAATTCAAAAGTAGAACTACACATAGTATTTATAATTTCAGTTCTGTAGTGGTCCTGTGACAGTAACATGTACCACTGTATCAGTACTCTATATTGCAAGCATTCTCCTATTGTTTAGCATTTGTTACTACATCTTTGTTACTACACTGCGTATGTTTTTGAGCGTTATTTTAATTTAAATTTACATTGACTTATCATGTATTACTAATAGATTAAATACTCACTAACATAAACTTATAACTACCACTATAAAAAAAATGAACAACAATAGCTTGCTGTAATTTGGCAGCAATCTATTAAAATACAAGTCTTCCAGAATGTAACCTGCTGAGACATTTGATAACCAAATGGCCCGATCTGAGAGGTATTGTCTAGCAGCATTCAGTGTGCACCTGGCAGTCATAATGTGAAGGTCACTGTGCTGTCCTTGAGACATTTGATCACCAAATGGATCTGAGAGGTATTATGTAGCAGCGTTCAGTGTGCACCTAGCAGACACAATGTGAAGGTCACTGTGCTGTCCTTGAGACATTTGATCACCAAATGGATCTGAGAGGTATTATGTAGCAGCGTTCAGTGTGCACCTGGCAATCATAATGTGAAGGTCACTTGGCTGTCTCTATCTGCTCCAAACTGTGTTCAAATTGCCTGCCGCAATCAACTCTCAACTATCAGACCCCTTTTGACAAAAGAAAATGCAGCATAAAAAAAATAACATTTTTCCACTACGGTGAACGACTTTCAGACATTTTTACAACTTACTTTCTGAACAACTCTTGTATCTTGAATAAAAAATACATAATCAATTAATCATCTGACTCAATTTAAAGTAAAAAATCATTTCTCCGAAAGTTTAATTAGTCTGAAGTTGATTACAACCCAAACTTTTCTCATATGATACCTCACGAATCTATGTACCGAATTTCACCTTCAGTATATCAGGAAGTTAGAGACTTTGATATCTCAGTTACCATTTTAGCTTTTATATGTTAAGATATATAATCTTGATTTATAATATGTTAACATAAATAGTTCCATAATATTTTTGACAAAATCATTTTACAAAAGCTAATTAACTGATACACAATATACTCTACAATTAAGCTAAACTAACTCCATTCTTTGAGGCCACTTAATGATTTCTTTTACTGAGGGTGTACACATTCAGATGACAGACAAAAGACAACACGTGAGACTGGTTTAACTTGACAGAGACTCACCACATCTAAACAACTCCGTGCTTGTCATAGGAATCAAACCCCGAGGCTTCTTAACAACTTGCCCAGGAATTTCTCCATCACGCATCTGCTCCGAGCCACAAAGACAGACAGACGGACATGAAACACGTGCACAAAATGACAATATTTAATCTACTACTACTAATTGTTAAAAAATATATATATATATAATTTAAAACTATTGCGGTTAGATTAAGTATAAAATTAACCCAAGGTTTGGGTTCCACAAAAAAATAGTTTTCGAAGTGAAATTGCCTGAACCGTGAAGTAGGAGGTCTTGCAACTTTGTAATTTGGTTTGCAACACAATACAAAGGGAAGAGTTTATTTGTTATAGTAAAATAGCTAACAAGATAGTAGTATTTCCTGGCTGATCTTCAAACATAGCATCACACCATCATTGTATATGTACTTCAGCCTGGCATATTATGAAATGTCTAGAACTGCAAATTGTGCAGTGGTAACTAAAATTCACTAGTCCTCATTAGTTCTACCATTTGCTATACTATTTTTTTTATATATATTTCACCATCCTTTAAAAAACTGCAACATAATTATTACTTTTAACATTTTAGTATAACATTTATAAGCTACATATTAGCTAAACTTATTGTAATAATTATATAAATTATGTTTAAAGGTTCTTTCCCGAAAACTCTGATAATCAATCAAAAAAAATATTTTATGAATGAACATCAGTCTCAGTACAGAAATTCATTTGACATTTTCAAAAATAATAATAAAATTAACGTTTTGTTCTACTGATATAATTATACAATAAAGACTAACAAAAAGAATATTCAAAACTAAAGCTTTACTGCGTTTTTTACAACTCAATATAAAAAGAATACCAAGTTATGTGCCCGAGATATAAAAGATATGTACACTGTATGTCTCCCCACCCAACAAATTGATTTGGCACTGTGTTAAGGTAACATTAAGAAGTGAGGAAATGTTTGGTTTTGACTTGAATATGTTTCTCCAGCGAATAAAAGCAATTAAACAAAGTTGTGGAGTAACTATGTATGTTTTATTTTTCAGGCTGGACATATTTGTATTCTGAAGTTGTATAAACTTAACAACTCCATAAATGGAATGGTTTCCATTACAGTTTTTTAAAGCATTAATTTTGTAATTTATAAAATGAAGATACTTTTAAAATTACAAGATCATTATTTACATAGAATATTTTTACTTTTAAAACTTCAAAAAAGAAACTTAAAGAGTATATGTATGTTTATTTATGGAATCAACTAAAACACAGCACTTTTAGCATGAGTTGTGAAATGCGTGAGAGGGGAAGTTTCGAGCGGTGTCTATATTTATCTTCCATATTCAACTAGACCAAGCAAGCTACATACTGCAAATTAAGCTCTACATCCCCTCACTTCTTTGAACAGAAATAGTTTAGAAACAACACTGAAGCTTTTATACATCAAAAAACACCTGCTGAGTACCAATTCATGGCGACACTCTCATTCACAAATGGACACAGCGACACTGTTGTTACATTTTATTTTTGACGCTAAGTATTTTCGATAAACTGAAATTATTTTTTAAGAAATAAATTTTATATTAAAAACAGCCAATGTTGGATTGAGTGATGGAGTGCAGCAGATCTATTTAAAAGTTACTTTTGACACTTTTGATTAGAGAACCCAATTTCCTGGTTCTTCCTCAGTGCTAAAAACCTTGCTTAAAATACTAACTTCAAAACTATCTAAATGTTTTTTTTTTTTAAGTTGGTTAATAAAGTAATGTTAATTGCCTACCTCATCAATCTTTCTCTTTGGAGCGAAGAAATCCAATATTTCATCTATATATACTTCAATTTCACCCGTAGCCATCTTCTGCAAGATAATAAACACTCAAACTTTTGTATTTTAAATAACGTTAGTAAGAAGTAATGTTTCTTTAGCTACATCAAGATTGTTACTATTTACTGCTTAAATGATGTAGCATATTTAATCATCCCTACAGCCCTCCTTATGTAAGGGATAATGCAAAGTGTAATAACCTGTAGCCTGCCTGCCACACCAAAAGTGCTAAGCAGTTACACAAATTGCAGTTTTAGAAAAAGTTCCTTACTTTATTATTTGAACTCAAATATTTTAAATTTATAATTAGTAACGAACAGAAATAACAGATAGTAGACAACAGGTGCTTTGACATTATCAAAATTATACAGTTCTTAATACAATGATTTCTTTTCCCAGCGTGTAATCAATTAAAAGTAAAATTGATTAGTAACAGAAAATCAAAATAGCACATGCTAAAACATATGCTACATTGTAAAGAGGATGGAAATGAGAAGATACAGAATTCATAAAAATATTTAATGTAATACCAAAATGTATTTCTCTTGAAATATCAGAATTTTAAGCAGATTAATTTATCAATACCTTATTAGGAATACATTTTAAAAAGTCAGTTCTTAGATTTTCAAACAAATTATTTCTGCAACTCAATAATATTAAAACCCCTCCTATGAACCTAAAAGGCCCTTTAAATGCCTACAATTTTGGTTTGCTAAGATGGCTTGTCAGCTCAACAATGTCCTCAGTACCCAACACCCACAGTTACAAGCACTCCAGCTCAAATTCTTTTACCTCACGCTAGTATCACTGACCCATGATAGTACCGGAACACTTGATATATTGCTAATTAAATTAAATTCTGCTAGTATTACTGACCCATGATAATTCATGACTCTATTGATGTTCTTGAAGAATGCGCAAATAAAGAATGTTGTGTCATGATGATAGGGATTCAGTAAGTTAATGGGCCGACAAGAACTAGGAAGACGCCCAATAAAGAAGTTATTGCCCAAGAAAATAAGTTATTGAGAATTATTTTAAGCACCTACTTTATTAACAGTTTTTTGTGGCCTCAAATGGACAGTTCCAACAATTTCGATGTGGGATTCAGCAGGGATAGAGCGAATTAACTTCATTATGTCCAACCTCTGAAACATATTTAAAAGATTTATCTATTCAGATTCTTTATTGTACATATTCATTGAGAACAGAACAAATGTCAAAAATTATGTTAGTGTTACATAAAAGTGTATAATATGTCAATGAGTGTTGTCAAAGACGCTCTCCAGAAATTCTTTCTCTGTATAGAAGGGTCTGTCTTCCAGCCATGTTGTTAATTTCTTGCTAAGCTGCTGTCCAGTTTCATTCTTAAGGTGTCCAGGTAGATGGTTATAATATAAGGCTCCTTTGTAGCTTGGTTTTTTTTTTTTTTTTTGTAAAGGCTGAGGTGATGAGTTGGTAGTGCAAAATCAGCTGCATTTCTAGTATTGTGTTGGTGCAGGTCATTGTGTCTGTCTTTGTTAGTTCCTACAATGTACAGGATGACCTACCTCTCTTATGTATAATTCCATTACTGTTAGTATTTTTAATTCCTTAAAGGATTCCCGGCAACTATCTTGGTAGTTTAACCCTGCAATGCACCTAACTGCTCTTTTTTGTTGTATGAGGATTATTCTTTCCATATTTGAGTTTGCTGTTCCACCCCATATTGCCAGACCATATCTCAAGTGTGATTCGAAAAGCGCAAAATATGCAATTTTGGCTGTTTTCATCCCACTGGTTTGTTTAGTCCGTCTGATGACATATATTCCTGTACTAAGCTTTTTACATAGCTGTTCAGTATGGGGTTTCCATGATAGGTTTTCATCCACTACAACACCAAGGTACTTAGAGATTTTTTCTTTCTTCAATTCTGAAACTCCAGGTTGGATTTCCCTTTTCCTAATGCTGTAGACAATCTGTTGAGTTTTTTTCTCATTGGTCATTTGAGTAGCAATACTGCTTTGTCATGTTGAAAGCTATGTTTGTATTTATGTCATGTTGCTCTTTAGATTTTTCTGCTACTATTATGACGGTGTCATCAGCAAACATAACTGTTTGACAGATATCTTTAAGTTGGTCTGGTAGGTCATTTGTTAAAGTAGAAAAAGAGCAGGAGTAGATAAAAACTGACAGTTTGAGACCCACTTTTCTGGCCTCTGATTGGTCGAGAGCGGTCACGTGACCTTTTCAAGATGGCGGCGCCCATTTCCCGCCAAATTTCCTAACCTCACTTTTCCTAACCTCAAATTTCCCTCCAATTACCAAATTTCCCTCCAAATTCCCACATCATACTATATAAAATTCACTGTTAACCTTGTTATACTATATAACATACACTCTTAACCTAACTTTTTCCATGTTATACTATATAAAATTCACTGTTAACCTTGTTATACTATATAAGATTCACTTTTTTTTGTCCAATATGGCGTCTTTTTCCATGTTAGACTATATAAAATGCACTTTTTTGTCCAATATGGCGTCTTTCCCTCCCGCGCCAACTCACACCCCGTGGGAAAATTCCCTCCCAAAATTCCCTCATCCAAGATGGCGGTCTTTCCCTTGTTATACTATATAAAATGAACTTTTTTTGTCCAATATGGCATCTTTCCATGTTATACTATATAAAATGCACTGTTAACCTTGTTATACTATATAAAATACCTATCTTTTTTTTAAACCTATCTTTTTCCATGTTATACTATATAAAATGAACTATTTTTGTCCAATATGATGCCTTTTTCCATGTTAGACTATATAAAATGAACTTTTTTGTCCAATATGACGTCTTTCCCTCCTCAAAATTCCCTCCCAAAATTCCTCATCCAATATGGCGACCTTTCCCTTCAGGTACTTCCGGCGACTGTCGGCTACCTTCGTACGCTCTTAGCCTATGATGCACACGTCGTCTGCTGGTCGGGC
Source organism: Stictocephala bisonia (assembly GCA_035578905.1). Taxonomy (NCBI): domain Eukaryota; kingdom Metazoa; phylum Arthropoda; class Insecta; order Hemiptera; family Membracidae; genus Stictocephala; species Stictocephala bisonia. The sequence goes on from JAQJVL010001987.1 coordinate 115,445, forward strand.
GCGCATGCGCGTTGTTACTCTACTCATATATACACTATAACAAATTTAATATTCCATACACTATAATAAATGCAATACTCTATGTGCTCGACCCGATCGTAGTGCACCTGGTGGCAAAACTTAGCGCATCCTTTCGGAAACATGGCGCCTTTGGAAGGGAAGTCCCTGGTGGTAATTCCCCTTCTCAAATTCGGTCTTTATACTATATAAAATACACTATTAACCTTTCCCATCTCATACTATATAAAATGCTAAAGATGGCGGCCATTTACATATGTACTATATAAAATGCTTTCGTGTACTTCCGGCGACCGTCGGCTACCTTCGTACACGTCGTCTACTGGTCTGGCGCACACCCAAATGCCACGCTCTGATTGGTTACCTCCCTACTTTACAAGTAATCTTTCTCACACGTACTGTTAGACTACTTATTTAATTTAATTTTTCTCAAATTTTAACAAATACACAGTTAACATACGCTCTTAGCTTTGGGTACTCATCCACGGCTTCCTACACTGTTACCTACCTATGCTTATCTATCGAATCACAGTTCATCCTCAAGCCCCTACTTAACACTCTAGGCAACCCGCAATACACGTTTTAATTAAAAATCAAGGGGCAGCTATTATTTATATTAATTATTTACTTCTTTTTTTATTTTTATTTAATACACTGTTACATACGAGGCCAACTGGTGTACGGTGACCGGGCTTTATCGCTGTTATCACATCACTTGACCTCAAAGGTCAATCCGAGGCTGTTATCACATCCGCTTCCATTACCACAAGCATTGTTTTACATCCTGTATCTTGCACAATCTCTTTTAATAATATCGAACACTTAATTAACATTGTATATTCTTCCTTCTGATCATTTATTAAAACAGTACTACACTGGATGACATAACTAAAAAAAAACTAAAACTCACCCATAACTCAATCATAAACTTTGAAACAGAAAAACACTAATCATACACTTCAAACATAAAAATTAATAACAACTAAAATTGCAAACAGTATAATGTTCAAGCGTACTTTTAACAAGTTAAAGTAGTCAGAAAATATTCGATCAGAAAATGTATATACACAACTCCCAGAGACCCAAACACATGGAGAACCTAGAACACACAACACCCTTGATAGATCACCTTCCTATTCATCACATAAGGCCCTTGATCATCCATCACCTATCCATAAGACATCTGACTGACCACCTACCCACCCAATATACTGGACTAACCACACTCTACATACAAGACTTTTGATTGACCATCTACCCACTCAACACACACAGACCCTCGATAGGCCACCCACCTCCCCAACACATAAGACATCCGACTGACCACCTACTCACCTAATATACTAGACTAACCACACCTTACATACAAGACCTTCGATAGACCACCCACCTTCCCAACACATAAGACATCCGACTGACCACCTACTCACCTAATATACTAGACTAACCACACCTTACATACAAGACCTTCGATAGACCACCCACCTTCCCAACACATAAGACATCTGACTGACCATCTACCCACCTAATATACTAGACTAACCACACTCTACACATAGTCCTCTTGACAGACCACTCACCCCTCTCGACACATAATACATTCGACCACCTACCCACCTAATATACTAGACTAACCACACTCTACATACAAGACTTTTGATTGACCACCCACCTACCAAACACACACAAAACACTTGTTTGATCACACATCAACCTAACAAACACAACTCTTGATTGACACTCCACCTTCCCAAAGCATAAGACTTTTGAAGGACCATCGACCAAAGATACAAAAATCATGATAAACAAACCACACACTCTGCAGACAAGACTTTTGATTGACCATCTACCTACCCTACACACACAGTACTCTCAATAGGCCACTCACCTCCCCAACACATAAGACATCTGACTGACCATCTACCCACCTAATATACTAGACTAACCAGACCTTACATACAAGACCTTTGATTGACCACCTACCTACCCAACACACACAAAACACTTGTTTGATCACACATCAACTTAACAAACACAACTGTCGATTGACACTCCACCTTCCCAAAGCATAAGACTTTTGAAGGACCATCGACCAAAGATACAAAAATCATGATAAACAATCCACACACCGTACATAGAAGACTTTTGATTGACCATCTACCTACCCTACACACACAGTACTCTCGATAGGCCACTCACCTCCCCAACACTAATACCCTTCCTATCCAGTAGTAAGACTCTCCTACCCACTTACCCTACACACAGACATCTTTATATTCCACATACCATACCGACACATAATACATTTGACAGACTACCTACTTAACGTACAAGACTTATCACCTAATAGACAATCTATATAAGGCTTTAGTTGTCATTCCACCTATCCAACACACATGTACAAGACACCTACCATGCTCCATAACCCTACCTATCCATTAGTAAGACTCTCCTACTCACTTACCCTACACACAGTTATCTTTACAGACCAACTACCCTCCCAACACATAATATTATTGACAGACAACCTACTTTACATACAAGACTTACCACCTACCCAACGCACTTAGATTGCCTACTTACTAAAAACATTATTTCTTATTACCTCCTGCCTATCCAATACGTAATACCCATAATTGACCACCACTCACCTACTCAACAAACACAGTTCTCTTGATAGGCCACCCACCTCCCCAACACATAAGACATCTGACTGACCACCTACCTACTCAATATACTAGACTAACCACACTCTACATACAAGATTTTTGATTTACCACTCACCTACTAAACACACAGACGTTTGATTAAACACCCACATACTCAACACAGAGTCATGTTGATAGACCAAACCACCTTCCCCAAACATAAAACCTTTGATAGACCAACCACACACCCTACAGTCATAACTTAAAATACCATCACACTACCAAAAAGGCAGTCTCTTTATAGACCCCCATCTACTCAATACGTGAGACACTTGGTTAACCACTCACCTACCCAACACATAGTCCTCTTGATAGACCACTCACACCTCCCGACACATAATACATTTGACAGACCACTTACTTAACATACAAGACTGACCATACACTACATAGAAGACGTTTGATTATCCACTCACCTACTCAATACACACAAAACACTTGTTTGATCACACACCTATTTATCAAACAGAACTGTCAACACTCACTCCACCTTCCCAAAGCATAAGATTTTTGAAGGACCACCTACCAAACATACAAAAATCATGATAAACAAACTACACACTCTGCAGACATCACTTAATATACCATCATACTACCATGAAAATAGTCCTATTGACATACCCCTACCTATCCAATATACGTACCACACACCGTGCATACAAGACTTATATTTACCCACCCACATACTAATCTTACAAGACTCTTGATTGACAATCCATCTCCGTAACATTCATGGATGACCTACCTACCAAACATACGACTTGACCACCCACAAAAAACAAGACTTTATGTTTAACCACCTATTAACATACAAGACCAACTACACACCATACAATCATGACTTAACAGTCCACCCACCTACCAAACACACATCTCTTGATGGACCATATACCTACACATTACTCTTGATAGATCATCCACCTAACAATTACATAAAACCTTTGATAGACCACCAACACACATGAACAACCTACCTACGAAACATCCAACACTCTTGACTTACCACCCACCTACTCAACACACAGCACTCTCGATAGACTACATAACTAACCATTACATAAAACCTTAGATTGACTCCCAATATTCATGAACGACCTACCTACCAAACATACAACTTGATTGACCGCTCACCTACCCATCACACATTTCTCTTGATTGTCCAATCACCCTCCCATAAAAAGACTGTTGTCAGACTATCTACTTAACATACAAGAATCTTCATTGACCATCCACCTACTCAACACACACAGTACTCTCGATAGATCACTTAACTACCCATTACATAAAACCTTAGATTGACACCCAACATTCATGGAAGACCTACCTACCAAACATACGACTTGACCACCTTCCCAAAGCATAAGACTTTTGAAGGACCACCTACCAAACATACGTACCACACACCATAAAATCATGACTTAACAGTTCACCCACCTACTCAACACACAACACCTCTGATAGATCATCCACCTAACCATTACATAAAACCTTTGATAGACCACCAACACACATGAACAACCTACCTACCTACCTACTTAACATCCAACACTCTTGACTTACCGCCCACCTACTCAACACACAGATAGACTACGTAACTAACCATTACATAAAACCTTAGATTGACACTCAACATTCATGGAAGACCTACCTACCAAACATACAACTTGATTGACCGCCTACCTACCCATCACACATTTCTCTTGATAGACCAATCACCCTCCCATAAAAAGACTTTTGTCAGACTATTTACTTAACATACAAGACTTACCAACCTAATAGGCAATCTACCATAAGGCTTTAGTTATCATTCCACCTATCCAACACACATGTACAAGACACCCTACCAAGCTCCATAACCCTACCTATCCATTAGTTAAGACTCAATGATTTACCCAACACACAGTTATCTTTACAGACCAACTACCCTCCCATCCACATAATATTATTGACAGACAACCTACTGTACATACAAGACCTTACCACCCACCTATTCAACACACAAAAGACCAACCACACACTCTACATATGAGACTCTTGGTTAGTCGCCCACCTACTCAACATACAACACCACTCTGATACACCGTTCCCTTGAACATTACATAAAACCTGTGATATTCCACCCAATCACCAAACACACATGACTCTTAATAGACCAATCCACCTACCTCTGCACACAACAATTCCTTAGGACACACCCTACACCCAAACACTCATCCTACAGACAAAACCCCTAGAGAACTACCCATCCACCATAAAAACACTATTGCCTTCATATAATCAATGTTTTAAATAACATTATTACACTGTAAGATAGGTTTAATATAGCTAAAGACCTAAAGCGCTTCCTAAAATTCTGTTTTCTCTAGAAATAAGAGAGCCGTTGGTGGAAAACATCCAAACTAAACATAGAAAATAAGAATCAGCTAGTAGTTTCATAGAAATTCTGCTATACAACTAAAAAAATATGAGAAAAAGTTAGGTTTAAAAACAATGAACATAGAAAAAGTTAGGTTAAAAAAAATGAACATAGAAAAAGTTAGGTTAAAAATGAACATAGAAAAGGTTAGGTTAAAAAAAGAACACAGAAAAAGTTAGGTTTAAAAAAATGAACAGAGAAAAAGTTAGGTTAGCAAACATCAGAAAAGTTGTTAAAATTATTTTTATTTACTTTTGTCTATGATAATAATTATTTTTATTTCCTTTTGCCTATGCTGATATTTTATTTTTTATTTACTTTTTTCTATGATAATAATTATTTTTGTTTTTTTTTCTTTGAAGGGTTTTTTTTTTTATTTTATTTTGTTCTGATAAGTAATTATTTTATTTTTACTTTTTGTTATGGTATAAATTATTTTTGGGGTTTTATTTTGGCCTGAATGTAATTAATTTTTTTTTTATTTACTTTTGTGTTTGATAATTTATTAATGAATTTTTTTGTAGTAAAAGATTAAATTTTTTTGGGGGTATTTGGGCTCTGATGAAATTTATTTTTAAATTTTAATTTTTTTTGTATGATAAAATAATTATTTTTTAAATTTTTTTTGTCTATAATTTTTTTTCTTTATTTTGTTTATGTATAATTTTTTTTTTTTTTTTGATTTTGTTAATTTTAAGATTTTCAAAAGTAAGGGATAGGCAAACAAATTTGGTTTGTTTGCTGAGTAGACTTTTTTCTTGATGTTTGGTTAAATAATCTTTTTTTAGTTCATTTTTTTAAACTAACTTTTCTTGTTTCATTTTTTTAACAAACCCTTTTAATTTGTTATTTTTAAATAACTTTTCCCATGTTCATTTTTTTTAAATAACTTTTTTCTATGGGGTTATTTGTTTTAACTAATTTTTTTACATTTTTTATTTTTTTTAGTTGAGTAGGAGGGAATTTTTAGAAACTATTGTGATCTTTTTTCTTGTTTAGTTGGGATGGTTTCCAAACGGCTTTTTTATTTAGGAAAACGATTTTAAGGGAAAATATTAGGTCTTTAGTATATTAAACCCATTTAAAGTGGTTAAAATGTTTTTTAATTGATTTATAAGAGAGCATTTTTTTATGGTGGTTTTAGTTTCTTAGGGGTTTTGGGCTTAGGATGATTGGGAAGGTTTTTGGTCCAAAAGGGAATTGGGGGTTTAGTGTGGAGAAAGGGGGTAAAAAAAGTCTTTTTTTAAAAGTATTGTGTGTTTGGTGGTTGGTGGTTCACAGTTTTATGTTGTTGGGTCGGTGGTATCAAGAGGTGTTTTTTGTTGAGTAGGTGGTGGTTAACCCGGGTATTCATTATGGCGGGGTGGTGTTTTTGTGTGGAAATTAGGTGGGGGTGGTAAGTCTTGTATGTAAAGTAGGTTGTCTGTCAATAATATTATTGTTGGGAGGGTAGTTGGTCTGTAAAGATAACTTTGTGTTGGGTAATATATGAGTCTTACTAATGGATGATAGGGTTATGGAGCTTGGTAGGTGTCTTTTACATGTGTGTTGGGTAGGTGGAATGAAACTAAAGCCTTATTAGATTGCTATTAGGTGGTAAGTCTTGTAGTTAAGTAAATAGTCTGCAAATTTTTTATGGGAGGGTATTTGGGTTTAAATTTAAAAATGTTTTGGTTGGGTATGGGGATGGGAGTCATCAGTTGGAATATTGTTTGGGGAGGTGATGGTCCTTCGATATGTTGTTTGGTGGAGTGGGCAATCAAAAAATTTTATGTACTGGTTAGTTGTTTTGTTATCTGTGTTTTGTATGGTCGGAAGGTCAAAAGTGTTGGGGGGTGGGGGTTAAAAATAGGTTTGGTAGGGTAAAAAGGGTTTTTCTGTGTGGTTGGTGGTCAAACAAAGTTTTATGTAATGGGTAGGTAGTTTATTGAGGGGTGTTGTCTTGTTTTGTGTGAGAGGGGGTGATTGTTAAGGCATGATTATGGGTGTGGTTTTCGTATTTAGGGGGTAGTGGTATTCAAGTCTTATGTGTTGGGAAGGTTTGGGCATGAAGGTCGTATGTTTGGTAGGTTAGGTTTAGGTGGTTGGGTGGGCAATCGGTTTTAGTTGGGAAAGGGGGATGGTCTATCGAGGTCTTGTTTGTTAAGGTGGTGGTTAAGTCTTGTTTTTTAAGTAGGTGTCTGCCAGTCTTTTTTTGGGGAGTGGGGTTTGGCAATTTAGGTTGGTGTTGATGGGTAGATGGAACAAGTCAAAAAGTTTGTATGTTTTGGGGGGGTAGGTCGTTCTAATGTATTGGGATGTATCAAGGGGTTTTATGTAATGGTTTAGGGGTTTGTGTTCTAGGTTTCAATGTGCTGTTTTGGGGTTCCTGGGTGGTTTTGGGAATCATTTTGGATATTTCGTATTTTTTGTTTAAAAGTGTGTTGGTTTTGGGTTTTAATTTTGGTTTTATTAAATTTTTTTTAGGTGGGGTGATTTATAAGAGTATGTGTAGGTATATGGTCACAAAGTTTTGTTTTGGTTTTGGGGGGATGTTTTTTTTTTTTTCATTATTGTATGGTTGTTTGTTGTATTAATGTTAAAGGGGTTAAATATTAATGCTTGTTTTTTGTGGGTGGGTCAAGTGTTGGGTTTTGGAAGGGAGGTCCATCATTGAATTTAGGAGTGGATTGTCAATAAAGGGTCGTAAGGGTTAGTATGTGTTTTGGTAAATATTTAATCTTTAAAAGCTGCGGTTTTTTAAAAGTATATTGGGGTTGGTAGGTGGTAGCTAGGATGAAATTATTCATGGTAGTAGATGGTAAATTAGGAGCGCAGGATGGTGGGGAAAGGTTTTTTACATGTTTTTGTTTATTTGGTAAATTTTAAAAATCTTACTTAAGGTGGATGTGAGGTTACTTTGTTAAATAAGGGTGGTATCAACAAGGGGGTTTTGGTGTGGTAGGTGCGAGGTAGGGTGGAGGGGGATAATCAAAGCTTTTATATAAAAGTAAAAGGGCCATCTTTGTATTTAAGTAAGTGGGGGTTAAATGTATTATGTTGTCGGGAGGTTCCCAGGGTTCCCCTTCCCAAGAGGCCCATGTTTGGGGGGGGATGGCCCCAAGTTCCACGTTGGTAGATGGGGGGTTTTAAAAGGATTGCCTTTATTAGTGTATGGTATTTAAAGTATGGATTAGGGTGGGGGTGGCGGCTATACCCAAAGGTTTTAGGTTGGGGAAGGTGGTTTGGTTATTCAAAAGACTTGGTTTAGGATTTTGGGGGTTTTAACTCAATTACGTCTTTGTTTATAGGTAAATGGAAATTCAAAAGTTCTTTTTTATTTAAAGGAAAAAATGGGGGGGTTTTTTAGTCTAGTATATTATTAGGTAAAGGTGGTATTAGAGTCTTATGTTTGGGGAAAGGTTGGGTGGTTTTAGGGAACTGGGGGTTTGTTTGAGTAGTGTGGGAAAAGTTTGGTCAAAAATGGTTTTTTAGTCAAACATGGAAAAACGCCATTTTGGACAAAAAAAAGTGAATCTTATATAGTATAACAAGGTTAACAGTTGAATTTTATATAGTATAACTGGAAAAAGTTAGGTTAAGAGTGTTAGTTATTATAGTATAACAAGGTTAACAGTGAATTTTATATAGTATGATGTGGGAATTTGGAGGGAAAATTTGGGGTAATTGGAGGGAAATTTAAAGGTTGGAAAAGTGAGGTTAGGAAATTTGGCGGGAAATGGGCGCCCGCCATCTTAAAAAGGTCACGTGACGCTCTCGACCAATCAGGGGCCAGAAAAGTGGGTCTCAAATCTGTCAGTTTTTATCTACTAGCAGGGCCAACACGACCCCTGGTACACCTTCTGCACAGGAGTTAGGGTTGATTGAGCATACTTTAGAGTGTTGTTAAAGACGCATGTGACCTCCACCAACTGTTGTCTGTTCTTTAGGTAGCTGTTGAACCAGGCCAGTGCAATTCCCGTGACTCCTAGAGCATTTAGCTTTAGACCTCGAGTGCTTATATAAAATAAAACACTTATACATAAAGTATTGAATTTAATTTTATTTAATCTCCACCTATATAAATTGTTTAATGGTAGCGGTTCAAAGCTTTTAAACCATTTTATGACGATAAAGCTTCTGAAGTGCGGTTTCCGGTATTTTTCTATGCTTGACCAGCCCTTTAAAATTATGTAAACCTATGAATGATGTCAACCTATGCTTACATAAAAACTTTTAACTAACTCAACGTGGACCGTTCTCATAGAAGAACAACATGGACCGTTCTCATAGAAGAATAACAGGACACTGAATACGTCTTAAAGTTGGTGTTTGTGTACAGTAATCATGTGTGAAGTTTTGTAGCTTTATCTGATATGGTTACAATAAAATTTAGTCATTCTTGAACTTGCACATAAGTTCAGTATTGAAACTTTTGAGCGCCGCCATTTTGTTTATAGGATTAAACTGTCGTGGTCTAATTTGTGGCATGATGTTCTACTAGGTAAGACATTATAAATAGTAGGCACATTGACCTATGCTTACATTTAACATTTTCTTCTGACTCCTAATAAAGGCCGGGTTTCCCGATACGGAAGGTGATGGGTTGTAAAATTCTACTGGAAAATATCAATTTGGGGTTTTTAATTTAGGAATGCTTTGTTTTTAAAATTTGCTCAGAAAAACCAATTGGTGCAAAAAGGTTGGTTGGTTTTCCTTCATCGGAAATGGGTCCAAAAATTTATTTTTTTGAACCGTTCCCCCAAATTAGGAAAATTTTTTTGAGACCACACTGTACAGGGAAATTGGATTTTGTAATTTTCCGAGTTTTATTTGTTTTTACCTTTTTGATTGAATTCTTTTTTATATTCAGTGTAAATTAATCAATTATTTCAATATGTGCGTGTATAAATAAATATCACTCAATACAAATAAAAAGTAGTTTTATTTCAAACTCATGGTTAAGTCAGTTATAACAATATTTCATAAAATTAACGTTTATTGTCTGAGTAAGATAATATATTTACTAACCTCCTCTGGAACAACCAACTGTGTACTTCCATGGGAATCGTGCAGAGCAAGGAATTTATAAAGCTTTTGAAACCGTACACGTCCAGTCATGTGGACAACCAGCTTTCTTTCAGTTGCTCTCAGTTCACCACAGTTGACATCAAGAGGTTTATAGATGTCCTTCAAATACCGTAGCGAATCTTCTTTGCAAGCTCTATCATAGACGTACCTTCCACTTCCTTGCGCTTGATGGTTGTAGTCAATTGTGCAAACTACAACATACATTTTTAATTGTCTTAAACCCCTTAAGTTAGCCTTTAAAACAACAAAACTGAAATCAGTTTTCAACATTATTTCTACAAAATAGAACAATGCAGTAGAAGAAAAATGTAATTGCTGGGGGAGCTCAAAGATAAATCAAAATATAAATAATATGAAACAGTTTTTTTTTTTCTTTTTTTTTAGGTAAAAATATGCTACTCATATGCATATTTTTACCTAAAAAAAGTACAAGCTACTCATATGCAGCCATCTGTACACATACATCTGTACAAAACGCAACCATTCACACATCCTATTTCACTCTCAAACGAAATAACTAATGATAAAGAAAACCATTCATCCATCCAGGTTAATTTAATAACTTTTGCATGCTTATATGTTAGTAAGATGGAAACGATAAAAATAAATTTCCTGATTTAAATGCATACATTATATAAAAATAAAAAATTATATATCAGTAAATCTTTTTCTTTATTTCTTTTTATTTGAGAAAAGACATTTTCTTGTCTACAAAAAAAAACTACAATAAATCATTAATAACTACGTCATTAAATAGAAGTCATCTTCAAAAAAATCATTAATAGAGTAATAAAACTTACTTACTAGGGTGTTTTAACTTTTTTAAGTAATAGTTTGTCAACCGTGTTTACATTTGTTTTAAAGATTGTGTTCATGACTCTACATGAATAAGAATTTTATTAATCATTAAATACAACATTCTACAATAGATTTTGTCAATATTTATCTCCTATACTACAAATACAGTATAAGTCTTTGTAATGTTACCTGTAAATAGGTAAAATTAATTATTAAATAAAATAATTAAATATATTCTTGTACTGCTGAAGATATTTTTTATTCTATAATAATATAGTCGTTTTGAGTATGGTAATAATATAATTGAGGTATCAAAGTCTGTCTACCGAGGATACCAATTAGTGAATAATTCTGATCAAGTGTCTATTAAATAACTGAGATTTTATTTAATAGACGTCCAATTCTGGCGTAACCAGTGCCAAAATGTCAATCTGTTTATAGACTATAAGCATTTAAAAAATAACTGCACTGTGTATTGTAATAATAGTACTTCAGGCCTGAAAAATCGTCCACTGAGGGACGCCAGACGTAAACCAATCCGCTACACAGCACGTCTTTGACGACCGACTATTCAGTTATCTCACATCATACCTCATCCTTCTTTATTATTTCAAAATAGTCATCCGTTTACATTTAAAGTAGAATAAATTAAAATAATTAAGATAGTAGTAGGTCTGAATAATAAACATGTGTATGCTCTAATATTTCTTAATATTGTAACAACCTTTAACATTCCAATTTATGAATAGGGTTGGGCAATAACTGAAAATTTATGAAGTTCATATTAAATAATTTTCTTAGCTTACATTGAGTTGTTTTAGTTATTATTTAGGTAATTTCCTTTTTTATAGATAAAATTAATGTGAATGAGAAATAGAGAACGGTACCTCTCAAATGTCAAACTGTCTTTTAAGACCACTGATTTGCCACTTAAGAAAAATGTTTAAAATATATATATACTATCAAAATCAACATAAAAATAGTATACGTAACAATACATAAGTTGACAATTTATGTGTTTTGACAAATGTTATAGGTAGTCTATTATAAAATGCAAGAGAGTTGAAAATATTGTGGCAAGAATATCGGTAACATAGGCTTAAGTACAAAAATTTAGGTGTAAATGGTTCAGCAGGAATTACATGTTTTAATAATGAAACATGCATTTAATGTCAAATTAGTGTTTCGTTGTGTAAAAATGTGTTTGCTGCAGATATAGGCTCAACCATAACTGAGTTAAAATTAATTCTTAAATTTAACTTAACAAGCCCTGGAATGAGTTTCTCCAATAATGTACTCACAACCCCTATATACTTTAATTAAGCCCCCAAAATAATTTTCTAGATCCGCCACTGTTACTTCCAACGGTACAACTATTTTACAAAATTTAAAACTAGATGGCAATAATCAATTCAAGATGTAAATTAAGGGTATTAAATAGTAATATAACAAATGACTAGGGGACACCCCTGCACGCTTCGCGTCCCAACCCCGTCGTCACTCGTTGCGCTCGTAAGGTAAGCTCGGCCTGCAGCCTCGCCAAGACACTCTACTACAGGCCTCATGAGGGAAATTTCGGCCTGCGGCCTCACCAAAACACTCTGCTACATTCCCATTTGTAGATCTCGGCATGTCGCCTCGTGAGAAAGATCGGCCCACTGCCTCGCCAGGATTGTTAACCAGTATGGCCATCAGTTTTGGTTTTTGAGGCAGTGGAGTCCCTAAACATAGGATTTTCTAAAATCTGATGTTAAATTAGTATTTAAGAGAAGAATACCTTTATTTTGATACCCCACTTGGGTGTATTTGTTTAACATTTTTCAATTTTGGGTTTTAGAGCTTATTTTTACTGCGGGGGGGGGGGAGCAGAACTCTATAATATTATGTTTATGAGTGAAAAAAGTTAACTTTTGTGAATTTTCCTGGATGTTTCAGACCGAGAGCTTCAATTCAAGTATACATTTTACGGGGGTAGGATGTCGGGAAGTGCCTCGACATTTAGTGTCAGTCAATGAATTACTTCATCGAGCTTCATAGTATAGTAGGGGACACCCCTGTACGTTTCACGTACCAACCCAATCGTCACTCCCTAAGCTCATGATGTAAGCTTGGCCTGCGGCCTCACCTGCAAACTATACCTGTAGCCGTTTGTGGAACTCGGCCTGCGGCCTCACTGAGGCTCCTTTTTGAAATGGCCTACGGCCTCACAGGGGAAAGTTCAGTCTGCGGCCTCACCAGGGTATAGTTCCATTAGTGGATCTTAGTATTTCACCTCATGAGGAAGATCGGCTTATGGCCTAGCCAGGGTTTACGACCGTCAATTTTAGTTTTTGGAGCAGTGGAGCCCATAAGAATAGTATTTTCTAAAATCTGTTGGTATATTAGAAATTAAGAGAAGAATATTATTGATTTGATACCCCACATGGTTCTATTAATTTAACATTGCCCAATTTTGAGTTTTTGAGCATATTTTTAATTTGGGAGGAGCCCTTAAACTTTCTTTCTTCCAAAATATAATGGTATAATGATATTTAGAAGATAAATACCTATCGTTTGATACCCCACTTGGATATTTTATTTTAGTATTACCCCCTTTTTTTCAGAGATTTCTTTCTCTTTTTTGGGTATATATATCCCTTATTATTTACACTTTTCAAAATCTGAAGGGATATTTAGATTCAGAGCAAAAATACCTTTAATTTGATACCCTACTTGGGTGGATAACGTCAGTATTAAAAGCTTTCACATTTTCAAAATTGTGGTTTTTGGGCCTCCGATACTCCAAATATTTTAGTTACTACGCTGAAATTCATATATAAGGTTCACATTTGTTACGTGTGTAGAAATTCTAAAGGTTTAAACATTTTACTCAAGTTTTTTCTCAAGTTAGGTTATAAAAACTACTTTTTTGCGATTTCCCCATTAGAAATACATTGGGGCAGTTTTGGAGTAAAAAAGGCCGCCATCTTGTTTATGATTGAAAAAAGTAAACTTATGTGAGGTTTCAGACCAAGAGCTTTAATTCAAGTTTACATATGATGGGGGTAGGACGCCGGGAAGTGCCTCAACATTTAGTGTCAGTCAGTCACGACATCGAGCTTTATAATATATAGATATAGTAGAACAACACAATAACAGCAATAGCAGTAACACACGATAACAATAGAATAAACTTATAAAATATAGAATAACAGTATAGAAATAACATACATAATAAGCACATAACTAGAACAATAACAGTGACATACAATAACAATAGAATAAACGTATGAAATATAATATAACAGTATAGAAATAACATACATAATAAATACATAACTATAGCAATAACAACAACAGTGACATACAATAACAATAGAATAAACATATAAAATATAGTATAACACACAATAACGACTGAATAACTTATTTAAACACGATTAACTCTGTTAAGGATCACTCTTCCAATATGGCAGTCAAAGTTTTGATATAAAGCCACACATGAGAACAAGATAACTTGGTATCTCGATATGTTCAGTTCCATGGCATTTGTCACACACCACTCAGCCATGTTGGAAAGTGTCCTCTGAAGATTCTCTTGGTCAGATATAGAAAGGAACATATTAAAAATCCTCATATCATCTGCAAATAGAAGAAATTAAAAAAAAAATTTAAGATACTATTAATGAAAATAATAAATAACAGAAGGCCCATGTGGGAACCTTGAGGGACACCAGATAATACAGGGAAAGGTGCATGGACAGAACGATTGCACTTTAATAATAGAGTACAATCCCTAAAGTAACTCTTCATCCATTTCATGAACTGAACAACCACTACATATCCTGCATGTGTAGTGAATACACAATAGATAGACACTACATATCCTGTCACTTATTCAATAGTGACAGTACAATGTAGAATATTACTCCTACATTCAAAACTTACAATACTTGAAACCACCATCCAATCTATTACCAGTGTTACCACTTATTGAATAGTGACATTACAATGTAGCATAACGTGAACGTACAACATGAAAGTAACAGTTCTATAATCAATAACAACTGTTACTTTCCAACTATTGGTCTGTTGCTATAATATGACTACAGAGGCCATATATTGTTTACGGGTTTCAAGTATAAAATACAATATTACCGTTTCTAATATTTCATATTGGTGTTTTTGTAAAGCCTATTTTATCGCTTTTGAATTCCCCAAAAAAT